>CAUYRT010070200.1:0-143164 GCA_963574885.1 Lepilemur ruficaudatus | reverse complement strand
ATGAACAGACTTGGAGAAGAAACTTTAATTGCATACTGCTTAATAGAAGAAGCCAGTATGAAAAGGCTAATACTTTATGATTTCAACTATTTGACGTTCTGGAAAAGGCCAGACTATGTAGACGGTAAAAAGATCAGTTTTTCCCCATTTAGTATGATGTTGGCCGTAGGTTTGTCATAAATAGCGTTGATAGTTTTAAGGTATGAGCCACCTATGCCTATTTTGTTAAGAGTCTTTATCATAAAGGTGTGTTGGACTTTGTCAAATGCTTTTTCTGCATCTATTGAGAGAATCATATGGTCTTTGTTCTTGTTTTTATTTATGAGGCGAATTGCATTTATAGATTTGCGAATGTTGAACCAGCCTTGCACCCCTGGAATAAAGCCCACTTGGTTGTGATGAATTATTTTTTTGATGTGCTGCTGAATTCTATTAACTAAAATTTTGTTGAGATTTTGACATCTATATTCATAAGGGACATTGGTCTGTAATTTTCTTTTTTGGGGGGGGTCCTTTCCTGGTTTTGGAATTAAAGTGATATTCGCTTCATAGAATGAATTCGGAAGGAATCTATCCTTCTCAATGTTGTGGAATAATTTCTGAAGAATAGATATGAGTTCTTTGTATGTTTGGTAAAACTCTGAGGTGAAGCCATCAGGTCCTGGACTTTTTTGTTTTGGGAGGTTATTAATTATTGCTCCAATTTCTGAACATGAGATTGGTCTGTTTAGAAATTCTGTTACCTCCTGGGTGAACTGAGGAAGGTTGTATGTTCCCAGGGATCCATCCATTTCTTCCTCATTATGTAGTTGAGATCAGTGGTTGCCTGGAAGGAAAGGGAAGAGGGGAATTGGTGAAGCACAGGGCATTTTTAGGACAGTGAAACTATTCTATATGATATTGTAATGCTGGATACATGGCATTATGCCTTTGTCAAAATCATGCAACTGTACAACACAAAGAGTGAACCTTAATATAAACCTTGAACTTTAGTTCATAATAATTTATCAATAGTGGCTCTTCAATTTTAACAAAAGCACCACACTAATGTAAAGTGTTAATAACAGGGGGAAAGGACTTGGGTAGGGAAGTATGAGAGAACTCTCTATTATCTGCTCGATTTTCTGTAAACCTGAAACAGTTTTGCAAATAGTCAACTAACTCATTAAAAAAATTATGACATTCCTAAAATTAAGTGACTTAACAGCTGAAAGCAACAGTTAAAGTGACATCGGTTATTGATAAAAATATAGGAGTGAGGACCTTTTTCCCATAGATCCAGAGGCGTGAATGATGTATTCACATACAACTTATGTGTCTACATATATGTTGTCATGAAAATATATGGCAAATGGTGGCTAATGTGAAAAATATGGTAGGCTGGATTTTGGTTCTGTCTGAATCAAAAGAGGCTATGTTAGAAAGATTTCTGGGAACTGGAGGTGAGGATAACAGGTTGGGAATGATGCAATTACAAAGTCCTTTATCTTTACTAAATCTATCTTTCTTTTGTTTTGCTGAATGCAGAGGTGGTGGGACTGGATAGATGGGAAAGATCTTGTAAAGAAATTCCTGCTACCTTCCTTCTGAGTGAGGCAATGCAAAAAGAAAGTGGATGGATGTGTGTGTGTGTGTGTGTGTGTGTGTGTGTATCTATGTGGGTATAGTATGGGGATGTTCTAAGAGTTAAAGTAGCTTTGGAAAACTTCTATGGGCTACAAGCACAACTAACATGTTATTTATTTACTTTTTTTTTTTTTTTAGCAAAGGAAGTCCAAAGCCTTATTGGATGATTCAATTCTTGGTGATCATTGATGTTTTATATATCATACCTGTTTTCTTGCATCAAATATTGTAAAGTTTACTATTGCAAAAATTATAAATTGGCATGAAGAAATCATAAACATGCCACCGGTTTAATGGAAGGAAAGAAAAGATTAAAAGCAGCATTGTATTTCTTCCTTCAGCCTCGGGGAACACTGAGAAGTTGGACTTTGATTGACAACTGGTTACAGCATTGACTTAAGGAACACAGAACATTTTGGACTACGGTAATTGAGCGTCTTGTGTAGGATGCTACATTCTGTGAACTATTCCAACAATTAATCCAAGCACATGGTATCCGGTTTGATATTTTTTGTTATGTAACATGTAATTAATGAAATGCAGCTGCACTTAAAAAAAGAAAATGAGTCACACAATCCTGAAGAATTACATGACTAGAAAGGTAAAATAGCTGAAGAGAAGGTTGAGAGGCTGAGTTGTTGTATTCCTTGAACTGAGGTAGTCCGTGCTCATTAGCCTCATTTTCTTAGGAGTTATACGAAGTTATAGCTGAGAATCATGAGGAGTGGATTGATTTTAAGGAACCCTCCAAGATCCTAGAGCAACTCTTTGACAAAGATATAAAGGTGCTGGTTTCTGAGAATAAACATGCACCAGGGTAAAGTGATTCCAAACAGTTATGAGCAGAGCATTAAGGGCATTGCATCCCATCCTGTGGATCTGCAGCCACGGTCCTCTAGTTTGATACCATCGAATCCATTCAGATTCATAGTTCATCACCAAGGTCTATTGATTTTACTTTTTTAATATCCCTCCAATCTAACCACTTTCTCTCCTGCTGCTGAGTAGTTCAGGACAGCATTTCTTAATGGAAATCCTGCAGTATGCTCATGATTAATCTGCTCATGCCTTTCATCTTTTCTCAACCAATTTCTTAAACTTTAGCCAAAACACTATTTTCAAATTGCAAATCTGACCATGTCTCCTTGCTGTCACAAGCCACCTTTTTCTCGTTACTCTGTTTGAAATCTTTCAGGGACTTTATATTGCTCCTAGGTAAGAACCATCTTGCTGATGACATCCCCAAGATTCAGGGCACAGCCATTCTATCCCACCAGATCTTCTTCCTGGTCTTGCTGCCTCTTTTCTTTGCTTTTGAGGAAAATGTCAGCTCCTCAATATTGTATTAGTCTACTAGGGCTGCCATAACAAAATACCACAGATGGGGTGTCTTAAACAGAAGAAATTTATTTTCTCACAATTCTGGAAGCTTGAAATCCAACACCAAAGTATCAACAGATTTGGTTTCTGCAGAGGATTCTTCTCTCTTTAATTTACAGACTTTGCCCTCTCTCTGTCTCCACACATTCCCTTTTCTCTGGGCAGCCATCTCTGGTGTCTCTTCCTCTTCTTATAAGGACACCAGTCTCATTGGATTAGGGCTCCACCTTTATGGCTTCATTTAACCTTAAGGAGGTTAAAGAGGTCCTATCTCAAAATATAGCATATTTGGAGTTAAGAACTTCAATTTATGAATTTTTGTGGGGAACACAATGCAGTCCATAATAGGCAACTACCTATACCATGCATTTATTAGTACAATGGCCTACCCAAACTGCCAAATCTCTATTGAAGTACTTCAGTTCTTGAAATGAAGTGGAGCTTTACAGAATAATTTGCTATGTCACCAAAATCCTGTGACCTACTATAGCCGTTTGGTGCTAAATCACCATGGTTTTTGTGGCTGAGTCATATTCTATGATATTTATTATTAACCCATGTTTTATTAATCCACTCATGTATTGATGGGAACTTAGGTTGTTTCCACATCTTTGCAACTGTGAATTGTGCTGCTGTGAGAATTCTAGGGCAGATGTCTTTTTATAAATGTCTTTTTCTCCTTTGAGCAGATAACCAGTAATGGGATTGCTGGATCAAATGGTAGGTAGCTCTACTTGTGGCTCTTTGAAGTATTTCCATCTTACTTTCCATAGAGGTTGTACTAGTTTGCAGTCCCACCAGTAGTGTATGAATGTTCCTTTCTCTCCTCATCCATACCAACATTTGTTGTTTTGGGACTTTTTGATAAAAGCCATTCTCACTGAAGTTAAGTGATATATCATTATGGTTTTGATTTGTATTTCCAAGATGATTAGAGATGTTGGGACTTTTTCATGTTTGTTGGCCATTAGTCCATCTTCTTTTGAAAAGTTTCCATTCATGTCTTTTGCACATTTTTTAATGGGGTAATTTGATTTTTTTCTTGTAGGTTTTCCTGAGTTCCATATAAATTCTAGTTATCAGATGTGTAGCATGCAAATATTTTCTCCCATTCAGTAGGTTGTCTATTTTCTCTCATGATAGTTTCTTTCCTTGGCTGTGCAGAAGCTTTTTTAATTTGATCAGTTCCCATTTACTTATTTTTATTGCTGTGATTGCCTTCAGAGTCGTCTTCATAAATTCTCTGTATAGTCCAATGTCAATAAGCATTTTTCCACCATTTTCTTCTAGAATTCTTATAGTTTCATCCCTTAGGTTTAAGTCTGTCATCCACAATTAGTTGATTTTTGTGAGAGGTGAGAGGTGTGGATCCTATTTCAGTCTTCTACATGTGGCATCCAATTTTCCCAGCAACATTTATTAAATAAGGTTTCTTTTCCCCAGTGTATGTTTTTGTCTGCTTTGTCAAAGATCAGATGGCTATATTAGGATGGTTTTATATCTTTGTCCTCAGTTTTGTTCCAATGGTCTATATCTCTATTCTTGTGTCAGTGAAATGCTGTTTTGGTTACTATAGCCTTGTAGTATAGCTTGAAGTCTGATAGATTGATGCCTCTCAATTTTTCTTTTTGCTTAAGGTTGCTTTTTTCATAGGGGTTTTCTTTTGTTCCATATGAAGCATAGAATTATTTTTTCTAGATCTGTGAAAAATTGAAATTCTTTAATATTCAAGGAATTTGGGTGATACCTATCCTTAGATTCCAACACTGATAGTTACATTTAAAATTCCTTAATTTGAGGAATTTCATTTATTATTTATTTTAGTTTATCATGTGAAATTTATTCATCAATATATCATATTATTATTATTATATGACTTGTTACTGTCCTTATTATTTGTTTGGACTTGGTAAATCCTAGAGAGATAAGTGACTATTCTCAAAATTTTTGTGCATTATCTAGTCCACTTTTATTTCATTTTTTATTGTCTCATTCTAGTTAGATTTTTAACCTTTTACAAAAAGAGTTCATACCTTTTTTGATACTCTGTAATAGCACTTAGGAAACTCCTATAAAATGTTAATAGAAAAATTAGTACAAATGTTTATACAGAGTTAGAGACCTAGATTGTTTTAAATTTAATATTCATGCTATCCCAATTAAAAACATAGTTCAGTTTTATTGCATTATTGAAGTTTTCTTACATAGTAATATTTCAAAGAAACTTTTTATTAGTTGGTTTAATAGAAAAAAGACATAGACATAGGTCTCTTGTGTTTGTAAAGCAATTTCAAACTTTTCTCATTCTCTTGATTCTATGATGTAGTTTGAGCAAGGATTGTTATTTCCAATTTTACAGAAGATGTAACTTAGGCTCTTGGGGAGCTAAACAGACTTCCCAATATTATATAGGAAACAAGAAGTAAAGTTCTACCCAAACAAAAGTTTTTTTCTAGCTCTAAACCTCCTGCACTTGTCATCAGAATTCAAAATCCCATTTTGCACGGAAGAGAGCTTTAAACCTAGAAAAAAAGGAGAAATAAGTACTTTTGATTAGTTCAGTAAAACATACTGGAAATACAAATCTATAGATAGTAATATTTGACTTAAGAAGTCATCATATGAATATATTTTAGGAAAAAGAAGCATTTGTCAAATATAGTAACACTACTTTACAAACATAGAAATCATTAGATTTACAAACATAATCCTGGGAGAAACACATTCAACATCGTATAGATTACATGTAAATATGCAAGATTATTTTAGGGAATCTGAATGTCTGGTCTCTGTTGTCCTCTTGTACCAAAGATTCACTTACTTAACATTTAAAACTATTAAGTTCCTACTATGTCAGGTACTATGGTAGCTGGGGCTAGAGCCATGAAACGAAAAAAAAATCCCCATTATAAGTAAGCATACATTCCAGTGTTATTGGCATAAATTATAATTTCAGGTAGTGATAAGAACTAAAGAAAATAAAATGATGGAAAAAAAGGAAGAATGTTAGAGACATACTTATGGAATTTTTGGTCTGTTATTTGACAAACTACTTTAATAATTTCATTCTACTGTATAGATTTTTTATTCTACCAGATCTCATTAAATTCTCAAAAGCAGTTCCTGTTTTGGCATAAAATATTGAAGATTCCTCTTAAAATGTAAACAAACTCTGAAATTTAAGGTAATTTAGAAACTACACTTAGTTTATCAAATTATTTAGCCAGTGATCCAGCAAAATTCAGTTAGAATAAACATAGAAAAGCAGTAATTTTTGATTAGGATAATGCTCAAGAAATGATAGAGAAAAAAAATTAATTCCTTGACACAGCTGATAGTTCCATACAAATGGAATTCAAGAATAAAGGAGTATCTCCCTTCATTTTAGAAAAGTATTTCTGAGCCTACAAACCCCAGCCAATACCTAAAAATCCAACTCGTATGATCATTTGGCTCTATTATGACATCCTCATATGCTCTTTTAAAATCTCGAATTGTGACACAATTCATGTAAAATGGCCTGTGTATTGATGTTCGTCACTAGACAAACTGCAGTGTTATACAATTGAGAAAGAAAGAACTCACAGTGTCTTATTTAGGACACTAGATATTTCCTTATTGAACTTTTCCTCTAAGTACATAATAGGTATATAATAAGAGAAAAGTAAATTCTTTTTAGGTATTATTGTAAATGATAATTATTTGAATTTTGCCCAAAAATTTCCATTTGAGATGTTGAGTTCTGAAGGAAATGGTGCTTAAAATATTTGACGAATCTGGTCTTTACTATGTAATCTAACTAATAGGGAACAATTAATACATTAAATAGACTCAAGTTATGTGTTTGTCACTTTTATTAGGACAAAAACAATTAGGACAATTTAATGAAAGAATTATACACACCTAATTATGAATATTTCAAAGAAAGAAAATTACAAAAATGGAGTCTTTATAATGCTATCAATGAGCATTTTAAACTATAATCATAGATTTTTAGAAGATTCAGCAAGGAACTTTTAAAGGGATAGCTCTAATCTCTAATTTAAAAAGGAAAAATAAAAAGAATAATTAACTCCTATAGACAGCTCTAGCAAATAAATGATTTAAGAGCATGTAAATATAAATGTATTTTAACAGAAGTAAATTTTTCTCTAAGAAAAAAAGGAAACTGGCAAAAGAATTAGTTTCCATATTTTAGAAAGGGCAGATCACCTGAAATTGTCTGAAAAATTTACAATCAATTATATGGATTTTTACATCATCACGTGTACAAATAGGAATTTAGGCAAAATAGTTTTTGTGGTACAAATGTGCTTAAAAGTCAAAAAGTTTGCCAAAAATTAGAAATTATAAATATTTCATTAAACCTAAAAGAAGCAATATTTTCGAGGAGTGTAAAAATTATGGTAAATAAATCTGAAAATTTAAAGCCTAAAACTCAGAAGAGCATTACTCTGATAGCCTATATCTTAATTGAAAAAAAATTCACAAATGAAGGCATACATAGTATCAAAAAGTTTGTCTTTTTATTTCCTAGTAATACTTATGAAAACATTGAAAAAAGAACTGAAGAGCAATTACAATGTTGACTATAAACCTAAGGAAAAAAAATCAAACAAATGCTTTCTCTGTATTGAATAAGTTTCTTATTTTCATTTCAATGAAAACAAACTGCTTTGGTGGGTAGCAACACAGCTCAAATAAACACTGAATGTAATTTAGATGAAATAGATTTTAGCAATTTAGGCTTCGCATCCTCTCAGTTTTGTAAGTGGAAGAATCAGAGTAAAATATATCTGGCTCTACTCTTAAAAGAATTTATTATAGTCACACTAGGAATAAATGTATCTTGTTTTATGTGAACATTTCCAATGTCTTTGAGTTTTATAGGTGTAAATATGTTATTACGATTTGGGTTGAGGAAATTATTGTAATGGGATTGAAATCCTTAAGATATGGGTTTCAATATAATCTTATTTTAAGGCAGAATACACTAAGAACTTTACCAGTTGAATGTTTATATATAATTTAAACTATATTTCTGAATATATAGGGAGGAAGGAAGAGTAAAAACAAACCAATAAAACATTCAGAAGTAGACTGGAAACAAAAACATACTCTGAAGATTTGAGGTTATATATTTTGTCAAGCTAGGAAAAATAATCAAAGATAGAAGAGAAAATAACAAGGATTCCTGAAATAAATTGTTTAGAGAATTAGCTTGGGCTTTTATTTTTATTTTTTGTTTCAAAATATTAAGGAGGTACAAGTGTTTTGAAGTACATGGGTCACATTTGTAATGCTTGAATCCCGGCTATAGTTGTGTCCATCAACTGAATAGTGTTCATTGTACCCGCAAGGTAGGTTTTTGCCCCCTCGCCCCTGCTTGATATCCACTGAGATTTACTTCCCTCTGTGCACATGTGTGCTCATCAGTTAGTTCCGATTTAATGGTGAGTACAGATGATATTCATCCTTCCATTCTTTAGATACTTCACTTGGGTAATGGTCTCCAGTTCCCTTCAAATTAGTGCAAAAAGTATTAATTCATCATTTTTATGGCTGAGTAGTACTCCATGGTATACATATACCACATTTTCTTAATCCACTCATGAATTGATGGACATCTGGGTTGATTCCACATCTTTGTAATTGTGAATTGTGCCACAATAAACATTGTAGTGCATGTGTCATTTTGATGACATAACATTCATCGAAAATCAAACAGGTGGTGGTGGGGGATGGGATGGATAAATTCACACCTAATGGGTACAATGCATACTATCTGGGGGATGGGCACTCTTATAACTTTAATTGAAATGGTACAAAAGCAATTTATGTAACCAAAATGTTTGTACTCCCATGATATTCTGAAATTAAATTTAAAAATAAGTAAATAATTTTAAAAATTTAAAGAAGTGAAAATGCTTGCCTTATTCACCTTGAGCTATCAATTCCTCATTTGAAGTGATTAAAAAACAGAAACATATACAAAGTTTGAAAGGGGTAGGTTAACAGAAAAAAAAAATCCCATTGTCCCATCTCCTTGTTTGAACAAATGAAATCACATTAAAGACAATGATAAGGATGGTATAGAGCAAATATTCCCTGAGGAAAAATATTGTTGAATAGTCCTTTGTTTTTCTGTTGGTGGTGATGGTATGGGTTAGGATAAGAAAGAAATGCTATTGGCTGGCTGTGGGTTGAGTGAGTTTCTGGTATTTTTAGCTCCTGCTGAAAGATTCACCACCCTCTTCTCTAGTTCACCATTTAACTTCCTGACTCAGCCCCAAATGATTATTTTTAGGACAGAATATTCCTAATTTATGGTGTACAGGATAATCTTTCCAATTCTTCACATTTGAAACAGCTCTATAAAGAGATCATATTCTAACCTAGGTTGCTTAAAGACACCTTATGATACTTAAAGCCACACCAAAAAAAAAAAAAAGAAGAAGAAGAAGGAACAGAAAATGGAGAGGCATTTTTCAGTGTCCAAAGGAAAATTAAATAATCTCCATTTTTACTGTACTTAATATCTACTAAAGCTATATACTTTGAAACTACCTAAGGTACTTCTTATTTTGCTTACAGATGTAAATAGTATTTATGATTATATGTTTTATTAATTTTTGTTTTTTAATTGGAATTTAAAATTTAATGCTAATTTAAATAAATCAAAATAAAAGATAATACACCCAAAACAGTTTAAATTTTTACTTAGAACAGTGACATGAGTGTTAGAGAAATCAAAGAAGCAGATATTTTCAGAGTATTGCAGTGATTCTATAAAATTTGGCTATGAGATTCAGCAGACAAAATGGCTCCCTCTGAGTGTTGCTCTAATTTACTCTGTGACCTTGACCTTGAAAGCTTACTTGAGTTTTCTTGTTTCATAGTTTTCTCAATAAATTAAAAAGAGAAGAATAAATGGAAAAAGGATTACTAAGTCTTATCACTATACAACATTATGGAGGGCATTAAGAAATACGGTTAGAACTCATCATGCCTCCTACAAAAAAACTCCTTGTAAAGACTTAGTATATCATTTTTTATCTATGGAATTTTCCCTTGTTGTTGTTTTGGAACTCTTTTGAGCATAGATCTCCATGATTGGCAATTTGTGTGGTACACGGGTGATTTCTGGAACCACTATCCTTCCCATTTGTAAGTCAATATAAGTAAATGTGACCTTCAGGTCTTTAGAGATGAAAAGAGACAGGCTTAAAGTTAATTCACTATGTCACCTAACCTCTCTCTCCTTCAAGTAGAAAAAGATATTGAATCTTCTATCTTGGTGAATTTAAATGTATGACAAATAAAGGACATTTTGCATAACACAAATGCATTTCGAATTGAGCTTAAATATTGGCAAATTCTGTAAAATACTGTATGTGTCAAAAACATAAAGCCTTCTGGTAAAGAATAGGTTGCACATATAAAATTAATACACTTTCACACACACAAACTTGACTAAATGTGTGTCATAACTAATACGGTCTTTGGAATAAAATCCTTATATCCAGCAATAATGAGGCATGACATTTAATCCTCAACTATTTAAAAGTGCCTCAAAAATGAAACATGGGTGAGACGTTTGGCAAAATTATATACAAAGTAAAAGGAGATACTAAGTAAAAATAAGTGATTTATTTTTGCTGACCCAATTTATTCCTTCCTTTTCTAATGTTTGCTAATCAAATTGCTACAGAATAATGATCTTCATTAGATATGTCAGCATTAGCAATTTGGATAAATAGGAAGGATTAGTTAGGCTCCACGGAATATGTAGTATAAGGCAATAAGCAGGTGATGGAATACTATCAGAAATACACATTATGACTATGTGCATAGGTAATAATAGACTTTTAAAGATTTATCATGGTTTAACTAATTACACATATTGTTACTTCTTACGTAGAATCCCTAAGTTGAATAAAGTAATACAGAACAATAATATGCATTATAAGTACTTTAAACAGTACATATTAGGGACAAAATTTTTAAGGAATAATAATGAAACTGATTATTTATTAAGCATGATTATACTATAATCATTTAGACACATTGTCTTACTCTATGATCAACACAAATCTATGGATTAATTTTCACTATTTCTCTTTTGGACATGAGGAAACTGAGGCTCAAAGAAATATGTTATTTTACAAAGATTGTAGAGCAAGTTAGAAATTAATTCAAGTTTTAAAATCAAATATATTTGCTCTAGATTATCTCTTTCCACTAAACCATACCGTCTTTAAACTTATTTTTCTATTTATATGAACTCTTCTCATTAAATACAAAATGCATGTGGATAATTACAAGCTTCAGTCATCTGAAAGATAAAGTGCAGCCTGAATTCAAATTCTGAGACTGTCTTACTAGGTTATTGGACTTACTGTGTTATGATCTCTGTCATCTTCAGACATGCTACATAGGCACAGATATCCTGAAATCATGAGAAGATACAAGTATATGTTTATATGAATCACAATAGGGAGAATTGCCCAAATCCACACACGATACACACAGTAATTACTTATCAAAACATTTCACAACCGTGTTCTTGCTAACCCCCACCTCCAAACGATTCATTACTCAGTTTACATATAATTCTCTGCTTTTGGTCCATTTAAAAATAAAAATTACATACATATATTCAAATAATTGCTCAGAGAATAATTGAGAGGTAAATATTTGCCAATAATAACTCAGAATTATTCTGAGATAACACAGAGTCCAGCTGAAGTTACTCATATACAGAGAAGGTCAATCATGTCATTTGTCTCATTGAACAAAAGCAAAGACAAAGGTTTGCAGAGCTTAAATACCAAACAGTCTGTGGAAATGGGCCTTGTTTTGTTTCATTTTGCTTTATTTTTCCTTTGAGTAAACTGATTGGCTGGAATTCATGAAGTAGGGCAGTTTGGCCTTGGACAGACGGAGTTAGGGAAGGCAATTTCAGGGTGGTCGCTAAGAAAGCTTTAATTTCAGCTATGGAGTAAACATGGCATACTCTTTGACTAGGAAAGATGGTTGCTATTGTCACTTGATGGTCCCCTTTACTTACTCATTCTGGATCTGCACCGTGACCCTTGTTACAATTTGCCAAGGTATGTAGTTTTGAATAATAGCAGCATATCTAATAGCTTCTTTTCCTCCCCTCACTATGTAAACTGACATATAAGCTTTTTTTTTTTTTTAAGAAGGATGATTTCCTGAATTTGGATGCCGAGATTAATTGCCTAATTTAAGACACACTTAAGGCATCTCTATGAAGAGATTGTAAACCACATTATTAGTGGACATTTTATTGGCCCCAATTGATTTTGCCTTGTAGTCAATACTACTGCAACCCATAGGCAAGCCCCCCAAAACAGCTCTGTGGTTAATATTTTCCCTAGAGATTACCTGTTGTTTTTATAAACAAATCTTATAAAATGTATATATCTATTAATAAATACAACATGTTTCAGCTGGTTTGTATAGGCTTGCATAAAACAATGTAGTAGCAGAATCTTTAGTTACATCCCAGATACAAATGGTAGAACATCAGAATAACATGTACTTCTTAAATCACCAAGCATCAACAATGGGGATATGTTGCTGGCTCTAGGAGAAGCCATATGCCATGTTATTGTCTGCAATAAAATGTTTATTAATGGCAATACTAATTGATGATCAGGAAGTGATTATGTAAACATGCTGCTTTCTAACACCATGAGGCTCTCTTTACCATTATCTTAAATTCCCAGATTTAACTGCTTTCTAACATATACTTAGCTCTGAGTCTCTTTGAAGCAGAACCATAATCCAAAGTTAGGATTTTGTAACACTTATTACCCCTTGAAGAAACAAAGCTCCCCTGGGAAACCTGGGGGAAAACATATTCCCCTGGGTGGTACCTACACTAGAGTTGCTTGGCAAATCTTATTTCAGCAGGACTAAGCAGTCTTTCGCTTTTGACCATGTGGCAATGCTTTATCTAGCTCTGAACATATGGAACTTTCAAACTATCCTAAAGGCAGCATGGCACTAGCTTGGCCCTTTAGTTCTCATAAGATAACGTAGTGGACATATAGGAATAACATTTATTGGGAATTGGGCAGATGGGAGGGGGAGGAGGGGATGGGTATATACATACATAATGAGTGTGATGCGCACCATCTGCGGGATGGACATGTTTGAAGCTCTGACTCCGGGGGGGGGGTAGGGGGGGAAAGGCAACACAGGTAACCTAAACATTTGTACCCCCATAATATGCTGAAATTGAAAAAAAAGAAAGAAATCGTATTAAGAGAAAAATGTCATAAAAACTTTTATAAAGTTTCTACTTTGTAATAATTTAATTACAAAATAGAGGCAGCATATTATTTTGTGCCTGAATAAGAAGAAAAATGTTATTGAATGTCATTACTATCAATTGGGGGTAGAATAAGGGAAGCAAGTCACCCCAAACGTAGGGAAGTATTGAACAGTTGCTGTCAGAGTTTGACCATAGATGAATACATTTTATCTACCCTCTTTTTGAAAGGGTGTGGAATGAAGAGGAGGGTCTCCATTATTTTTCAGATCTGTGAAGCAGTTGTAAGAGAAGAAGCTTGCCAGCAAATAACCAATTAATATAAAGTTTCACTGTGAGTAGAAAATAAAAGAACACCGAGAAAAAATCCTTCTAGCTGAAGTCTGTCACTTAGAGTTCTGATGGGTTTATATCCAGAATCTATTACACAAAGAACTCAAGCAAATCAGCAGAAAACAAACAAACCCATCAAAAATTAATCAAAAGACCTAAACAGAAGCCTTTCAAAAGAAAATAGACAAATGGCCAATAAACATATGCAAAAATGCTCAATATCACTAATCATCAGGGAAATGCAAATTAAAATCACAATGAGGTATCACCTTACTCCTGTAAGAATGACTTTTATTAAAAAGTCAAAAAACAACAGATGATGGAATGGATGCAGAGAGAAAGGAACACTTACAGACTGTTGGTCGGATTGCAAATTAGTACAACTTCTATGGAAAATAGTTTTGGAGATTCCTCAAATAACTAAAACTAGACCTATCATTGAATCCAGCAAGATCACTACTGGCTATCTACCCAAAGGAAAAGAAATCCTTTTATCAAAAAGACACCTGCACGCCAATGTTTATTGCAGCACAATTCACAATTGCAAAGGTATGGAATCAATCCATGTATTCATCAATTCATGAGTGAATGAACAAAATGTGGTAAATGTATACTATGGAAAACTACTCAGCCATGAAAAAAGTGAATTAAAGCCTTTTGCAACAATGTGGAAGGAACTGCAGACCATTTTCCTAAGTGAACTATCTTAAGAATGGAAAAACAATCACCACATGTACTCTCTATTAAATTGTAACTAACAGATGAGCACACCACACGTGTGCACTGGGGGAAGTAAAATTCGTTAGAACTCAAGCAGGGTAGTGGGGAGGGGAGGGGCAAAAACCTACCTAATGGGTAGAATGAGCACTATCTGGGTGATGGGCACTAGCTGTGACTCAAGTGTTACAAAAGCAATCCATGTTAATAAAACATTTGTATTCCTTTAATATTTTGAAAGAAAAAAAGATTTATCCATTAATATTTGGTCAGAATTTCTCTAAAAATTTGAGTAAGTCCACACAATGGTTCCCTTAAATTTCCAATGGTTCCCTTAAATTTCCAAGTCTCAAAAAATTAGGAAATGAGTCAGCACATCAATTAATTTCTTCTGAAAACATGAGCATAAATCTTCAATGTAAATGGCACAATGGGTATAAACCTCTGTACAAACCAAAGTCCTAGCTTTTATTAACTTACATTCTGGAGGAGTATATTCTAGTATGGTAGAGACAACATTTTCCTCATTTTGTATTTCACTCTTGATTTGCTATATCTTCATCCCCTTTTTTATTAAAGCAACAGTACAATATTTCCCACCAAAGCAAAAAGGCAAGATAATAGCCAAGCAAGCAAAAAACAATGAGATGTGAGTTAATTTGTGGAGGAAAAAAGAGCTACATAAATTATTATATCGGCACCATATACTTGTACTTCTAATGGAATTCTCTGGGTGCTGAAGATAAAGATTATCCTGACTTTCCTCTTAATACCTTTCTGAACAACAACAAAAAAATGTTTATAGAGAGTATGCATTCCTTCCACCTTCCTTATTATTTTATAAAAAATTAACAAGTATATTAGTTTTAAGCAAAGATAAGACAGCAAAAAATTGGAAAATAAATAAATGATAGAAAATGGAAGAACAATGTTATTGTTGATTCTATTTATAGTTGTATTTCTGCTAAAAGCTTCCCAAATTCTATAGCCCATTATTTCATGTCAGAATATTTTAGAATATTTAGTTCATAAATTCTAGTTTTTAAAGAAAAATTAAGTCTAATAAACTATGTCTCCCTTGCTAGTACTTGTGACAAATTCTTCCCTATACTCTCCTAGCACATCTATATTTAGAATATTAAATAATATTTTTCAAAAGAAGACAAAAAATCAGATTGGTGTTGCATAAACACTTCCCAAAATGAGAACCCAGGGTTAAGTGAAAGATTAGCTCATCAGGATTTAAGAAAAGCATCTACATTTCTGGAATAAAATAAAACTCATCTGTGGATCAGAAATACATATAACAATAAACAACAGTATTAATTAGGAATTTTGCCTCAATAATCATTATCTTCATGACACCAAAATGTTAACCACTAGATTTTTCTAGATTTCTATTGATTTTGCTGGCTATTACCTATTCCACTTACTTAAACAGTTTCATAATGCAGGGTCATTCAAAGCTTAATATGTGACTAGAAATCAACTATATTCCAAAATCCAACAAGAACTTCTATTGGACAATATCGTTTCACCAATTAGTATTAGATCGGGTAGTTTTGAACTGTGCATTTATTGCACATACCAAAAGTTACAGGTTCTCCAAAGCCCAAATCTATACTCCCCTCATTAGTTGGAATGAATTTAGTTTCTAGTTAGTAAAGTATTCAAAAGTTTTAATATGATATCGTAGATTTTTGTTAAAAAGGTATAGCCTGTTGAAAATAGTCTGAAAACACTATCCCAAAATGAAGGCCTCAGAAGCAGCTCCAGAAGAAAAGTTTTTCCCTGACCTCCCACCCTCCAGTCTCTCACCCCTCATTCTCTATGAGGCAAGCCATGGAAACTGTTATAGAATCCCTCTTCACCAAGGCAGGTCATAGAATCCAGAACCCCTCTCTCCAAAGCCAGCCATAAAACCTAAAAATATTGCTCCAACCTTCCCTTACCTTTCTGTGTAAGAGCTGGCCATAAAGAAATTCTCTGACCTACCTTGTTTGATAGTAGGTCATAAGATCCCCATTCCAGAAAAGGTCCTGCACTATACCCTGAAGAAAGAAATGCTACAATGGAGAGGCCACTAAGAACCTGAATAGACAAGCCTTGTTGGGTTTCTCCACTTAATATATAAGATTACACACTTTTTGTCTAATCAGATTTCTATATGACTATCTATTCTTCATCAGACCTAAGCATTAAAATGGATACTTTCCCTGTGTCTTTGAGTTTTTATCCTGAAGACCCCTACATCACTTAAAACTATAATGGAATAAATTTGTTATGCTTTCCTCTTATAAATGTGTCTTCTGTTGTAGGAGTGTCGGCTGTGACCCTTATGATGGAGAGGAAAGGGATCATTCCCTTTCCACCCCTACAATACTAAAAAGTCTATCGATTTTCAACAATTTAAGTCAATGACCTGATAGATTTATGAAGATTATATTTCAGAAGGTAGAAAAATCAGATAAAAAAATAATAATAAATTTGCACTTTTACACAAAAAGCAATTCTTTCAATATACCATATAGGGAAGAGTTTTATGTGATCAAGTTGGATTTTCATATCCAGACAGCATATTTAAAGGATACATGTGCAGCTAGCCAGTTGAGAATTTCTTTTGAATTCAAAAATTTTGTTCAAGTGTATTACTTTCTAAATACAATGAGCCCAAGTAAAGACTTGAAATGGAATACTTAAAATTTTCTATTTTTGTAAAGAAATGTTGTCATTGACATAGAGAAAGATGAAGCAGCTAATTAACCTTTAAAAGGGTTTTCAACCCATGCCCAGTGAAAAATACTTACAATATTCTGATTTATAATGTTTTCATAGTCTTTGAAAATGATGTAGAAAGTTTAACTGTAATATTGGGCTTGAGTTGCCTGATTTGGATACTGAACTTGTGGTTTTCTTTATGACATTCAATCACACATTGTATAATAGCTGTTTATCAGCAGTCCTTCTCAAGTCAGCTCATATCACTGCCTTATTTTCATTAGAAACTCTATCTCAGCTAAATATAATAAAAACATTTCTGGCATGCCAGCTTATTTCTTTTTTCTTCTTTTGATGTTTAAAAAATTAGACATTTAAAAAATCAGACAAATTTTGCTGTCATTTATTTTGTTTGACAATCATCCTGTAATTATTGAAATAAAAAGGCTGCTATAAGCAAATGATACTGTATAAGGTTGTGTGGTTATCTTAGTCCATTTGGGCCAGTATAAAAAAATACCATAAATTTTGGGCTTATAAAGAACAGACATTCATTTCTCACAGTTCTGCAGGGTGACAAGTACAAGTTCAAGGTACCAGCCAATGCGATATCTGATAAGAGCCTACTTTCTCACAGATTGCACCATCTTGCCATGTCCTCCCATGGTGGAAGGGGCTAGCTGGCTCTCTATGGTCTCTTTTATTAGAACATTTACCCCAGTCTATGGTCTAGTCACCTCCCAAATTCTCCACCTCCTAATACCATCACCTTGGGAATTAGGATTCAATACATGGACTTGAGAGAGACACAAACATTCAGACCATAGCAATGAGTTTCACATGATTTGTAGAGCTTTGTTTCTCTGTTTTTTTAGTGTTACAGCACAAGATTTTTTTAAAGGTAGGAATAGTTCGTTGGAGATTTTCTTTTTAAATGCCCTTTTTTTTTTTTTTTTTTTACAAAGAGGACTCTAAAGCTTTGGGATGTGAATGACTTGCACAAGAACACCATGATATTAATGGGCAAAGACTGGGGCTTGACCCCAGTATTCCAAGTGTAACACTCTCATCGCCTTCAGTTAATCATATCACTGAACACTAATAATGTGGCAAGACCATCTCTCCCCACTAAAATATTGACTTCAACTCAACAGTTGCCCTCAAGTTGGAAATATACATGAATGCTTAAAAATGTGCTGAGAACTTTTACTTCCTAAGCTTTAAAATGTTCCCCCTTAACAAAACAGTAAATTGCATTTTCTATTTCTTTCCCTGTTTTAAAACTCCCTTTGTTATGATTATTGCTATCTCACTGTTCTATAACATTGGCTGTTCCACTTAACTGACTCTTTTATTGCAGTTGTATTAACTGCATTTATTTTTAACTTTTTTTTTAATCTTAGGAGGAAAAATATTATTGTCCTCTTCTCAATCAGTTAATCAGAACTCCTACACATAAAAAGGTCTTTGAAGAGACTTTATTTCTACAGATTTCTCTTAGCTTTAATGTCAAATACAGTGAATGAAGATTTTTCTTTTCAGTAAAACACATTTTCTTTGTGTATTTTTAAAAGCCATTTTAGCTCACCTTTAAGGGAAAAAAAAGTCTTTATGTTCCAATAGAATTCTCTCGTCTTCATTTATTCATCATTAGGCCAAGCGCTGGAAGAAAATCCTTTGTGATTTATTCATTTTGAAATCATCTTTTATTAATTAAGGTGGAAGTACATTTACAACAATCACTGGTAAATGATGTGAAAAAATATTTAGCCCACTCTTCTTGATTGTAATATATTTGTTGAAGACTTTTCATGGTTTTCAAATTGGCATTTAAAAACTTTACTCAGTTTAAGTGATGAATATTTTGCTTGATATAACAAGTGTTATCTTGTGTCTTCCTTAGATGGCTGTCCCCTCCCCATTTTCAATATAGGTTCTTTAGTGCTGCTTTCTTACTCTTTGACTATGACAGAGGAGAAAACATGGCATTTTCCGGACATCAGGCAGAAGAGCATCAGAAAAGCTTGAGTTTCAACTTAGATAATTGACATTCAATTAAATAGCCTCTCTAGATGTTCAGTGTTTATTTGTACTGCTACATTAACATGAGTTGGATCTCATTGATTTTATTTTTATATTGCTAAGCCCAATGTATTACCTGCAGGCAACATATGTGAGTTAAACCTTTTACCATCTTAGCATACATTTCCTGAGCAGAAGGAGAATGGGGTATTGGGCCATGAACAGGAATATCCAGTGATGCAACATGACATTTACTTAAAATGTCAGAAGTGGTTGGCTTGGCTGTTTGACTTTTACCTAATAAGCAACTAATCAATTATTATAACTATTTAGTTAGGGAAGCTAAAGCTTTAAAGAGAATATATTTATGTATATAATCAGATCATTATCTTTGAACATCCATGTGGAATAGTTGGCACATTATTGTTGATATTGAAAAAATTCCTGATTATATCAGTATTGTCTTATGTTACTTCTTGCTGCCCATGATACTTAGATTTCTTAATCTTATCCAAAGGTTATAGATATTATAAAAATAATAAATATAATTTCTGTCAGAATCAATGGGATTTGGGGGGCTATAATACTGTGTGACTTTTTGAAATGCTAAATTATAGCCAGTAAGGAAAAGATCACAGGTCTGGTCTGAAAAATTGATTTTATCTCAATTTGTCTAAGGCAGCTAGTTATCTCAGTGGAGGCAATATTTGAAACCTTAAGTGTGAGACCAACACATACAAAAAAGTCTAATTCAAAAGGGCTATACAGTTTTTATCATGAAAATTAAATGTAAATGGGTTAAAAGAATAATTCCATCACACTGCTCCTTAGCTTATAGTTTCAATAAGATTTACGCTATTATTTTACAAATATGCATTTCAGAAAAGCAATGGCTTAACCCATAAGTTGTAAAATTGCAGTTGTTTTCATCACTTCGATTTTCTAAGGCTCTACTAAATTATTTAATCATTGGTCACATCAAGTTATTTTTTTTTCCTCTCTTAATGTTTTTGAAGCTATCCAAGAATTTGAGAAGCAAATGATTTTAGAAAACATTGATTTTTTTCAGAAAATATTTACTGTATAAATGACATATAGTTTTACTTCAAATCAAATATATATTTATTATTTATATTAATGAGTCATTAAAATCTTTGTGACAGGGTATTTGTGTTTTTGTGTCTTATAAGAAAGTAAAAAGATAATATAAACCCATTTTCTTGTCTCTTCTATATAGTACCAAATTGAATTCAAGGTAATTTCCCAATAGTCTGGATAGCATCCTGAACCAATCTGTTGGATATTAATACAAGTGATTCTTTTTCTTCTAACACCATTTTGTGTCTTGGAGAGATAAATACTGAGCATTTCTCACTTTAAAAAATATAAATTGGCGCCTGTCTGAGTTCAGGAAATCATTTCGCAACTTCCTTGGTCCTTTTTCTCCTCAATTTTTGCAAGAGTTTCAGATTTTGTACTCTGATGCTTTTATGCCAAAATGTTCTTTAGTTAGGGTTATGAGAACTAAATGTGCACTGGGTACCTAAGAAAATTATTTTATTTTTGCTCTTGCAATAGGGAGAATGTTCATTAATGAGAAACATCTCAAAGACAAGGAATGAAGCCTGAAGTTTTATAGGGACAAATAAAATATGGACACATGGGCATAAAGTCTCATGGGAGTCATAAAGAAGGGTGGAGAAAGGGTGCAGGGGGTGAGATTTTAGAATATGCAGGCGAATCTTTTGCAATTACCAATTTCTCATAACGCAAAAGACTGGGATGTTTTTTAATGATCCTTGTTTTTCAGGTACATAGAACCCATACAAAACTTCAACAATGCTCAAAATAAATATCATTTCTAGCTGAACAATTCAAATCGAATCAAACAACTCCTGAGTAGGGGGAACCACTCTGTAAGAAATCTCCTGAGGCTTGTTTTGGTGTCGTTTCTGCCCAATCAGTTGAACCATTTGTTGAGAGGTAATAGCAAAGATCAGTTGTTTTAGAGTACCGAATATCAGGCATCCTTAAAAAGGAATGCTTAAAATGAAAAAGAGACATAACACAAAATATTATATTACTGGAATGAGCCAGGAGTTGACTCTGAGACTAACCAACACAGTATGTTCCAAGAGATTGGTGGAAAAAAAGAAAGTCTTTCATTTATGCTTATTAAGTTTCTTTAAGCCTCAAACTAGGTTGTTGATGCTCCTAGTGATTTGTTCACAGTTGTGGTTACCTGTCATATTAGGATAACCCCGCATTCTTCCAGACTCCCAGAGTGGTTCAGATGGTGAATTGTATTGGAAAATTATTTTCCATGCAAGCTATGTTGTGATAGTAATTCCTTTGATGTTTATTTAAAGTCATCAAGTTTCAGCTTGCAGATCTTCCTTAGTTCCTGAGGAAAAGGAGCAGCTTCTAGGCAACCTAAGTACTGATAGGGATCTAGATTATCAGATTTTAGTTCTCAGTGAAGCCAACTCAGCAAAGAGGAAGAAAATGTGAAAATGTTTAAAGGGTTGTAGCTAGATATGGAAGGAAACTGAAAATGTTGAAAATTTGGTAAGTATTGAAAATAAGGCAGTATGATCCAGTTTGATTTTAGGTATTCTAATACTAACTCTGTATTAGTCTGGGTTCTCTAGATAAAGAGAAACAATATATATTAATACATATGTGAAGAGATTTTATCATGTGAAATTGGCTCATGCAATTATGGAGGTGAGTAATCCCATTGTATGCCATTCTGCTGTCTACGAGCTAGAGAACGAGGAAAGCCAGTGATATGATTCAGTCTGATTCTGAATACCTGAGAGCTAGGTAAGCTAATGATATAGATTCTAGTCCTGGGAAGGACTAGAATCAGGCCTGAGAATCAGGAGCTCTGAAAGTAAGAAATGATCAATAACCCAGCTGAAGCAATCAAGTAGAAAGGGGTGAATTTCTCCTTTCTCTGTCTTCTGTTCTATTCAAGCCTTTCAGAAATAGGATGATCCTGACCCCGTCACACACCCCCCCCCACACCCCCACACACACATATTGGGGAGGGTAATCTACTTTACTGATCCCATTAGTTCAAATGCTAATCTCATCCAGAAACACCCTTACAGACACATACAGGAATAATGTTTAATCTTGATATCCTATAGACACATATAATTAACCATCACAGTACCAAAAGTAGGTTTTTTGGGGGAAGGGGAGAAAGAAGGACTGTGTAAATGGAACCTCCACCTGAGAAGACAGAATTAGCAAAACTACCAGTAATCAGAAATTTTAAAAAGATGCAAAAAATAGTTCAAAGAAAATGAATAGGGCAGGTATCTGATAACTTGAAAAGGCATGGTATAGAATACATACAGTTTTCTACTTAAACACAAAAATTTTCTTTACTATGATTCTACATTTGATGAAAAAATTCTCAAAGATCATTTTTTCATTGCAAAATAAGGCTGGTATCATTAACTTTGACCTAGTTACCATTATAGATGCAACAAGAATAGTAGGCCTTCTTCAGTTGTTTTGTCGGAAAGTTCCAGAAGGAAAATCAAATTGGACTTAAAAGCTTCTTGAAGCTAGAAAGAAAACCCAAAAATTTTTCACCAGACTTTTTCTGCAGAATTTGAGCAAAATTTTCTCTTCTTGAGGTACCTCAGATATGTTAAAGTTCCTAGACCTTTCAGGAGTGATCTTCCTTACTCAACTTTAATGCCAGGACCGTTTTAAGTCAAGTATCAGGCCAGTTTTCCCGAGTGTTTTGCAAACATTACCTCCATGAAATCAACTTCAATTACTGAAACGTGTTTTATGTACCTGATGAGACGAGCACCATTCTCAAATATGACATTCCAGTCAAAACCTTAGTTGAATGATCGATATTTCCAATCATGTGTAAAAAGGAAGATATTAATAGCTCTTACTAAGCCTATGCAGATAATTATATTGCCAGGAAAATAAGAATACTTACTTAATATGTGTTTCAAATCCTATAGCAATCAGGCAGATAGAATAAGATATAGTTTATAAATGTTTTCTTTCTATTTACAAAAGTAGACTGTACTAAATTATTGTGAGTTATAGGTAATTTAAGAAGAAAAAGGATTCCTTTTTTATCTAGAAAATAGAATATTAAAACATCAGTAATAATCTGGAAAAAAATCACAAGCATCCCTCATTTGTTCATTTGTTACTATCTAATTAATTTTTGCTCCACTTGATCTTGGGTTAGCAATCTAATGAATCTATGTGCTTTTCCACTATAGCTCTGGAAATCTTGACCCAATATCCTGGCATTGCCTCAAAGTTGTTTAATTAGTCTATGCCCAAAAATACCTGGCATAGTCCTTTTCCTTAGAGATTTGACACACTATTTTGTTAAAAATGAAATGCAAAATCCTGTGATGAATTACAAGAACTTTCAGGGAAACATTAAGATAAAGTAAAAAAAAAAGTCTTTAGACTATAAGAGACTTAAAATATTTGTGGTTGAATTGTCACCAATAATTTTCAAAAGTTAAAAACATAAGAAAAGTTCATTATAAGAATAATGCAACTGACAAGGAAATTTGGTTGTGTCCGTTACATGCAAAACAAAATAATAAAGTAAATCCAAAAATAGTTTCAGATATTATATCTATACACATAATAATTAATTCTACTTTCAAAGAAGAGTGAATGTTATATATGAGCTTTAAAAATAGATAAACATAACCTGTGCAGACAAAAAATCTTTATTAGTAATAACATATGACATAATATACTGTGACTATTCCGAGCATATAGTTACAATACACCAAAAATATGTGATCAAGTAAGGAGATTCATTATTTCTGGAGTAGGTTCTAAATATTTCTATAGAGTTAATAAAACTCTATGGTAAATGATGCAAATCCCTAATTGAAAACCACTGGCCTAAAAGATGCTAGATTCAAATTTAAAAAGTGAAGTTATAGCTAAGTTAGCAATTTAAAAATACAAGGAAAAATTATAACTGAGATCACTATATTGTTCTTGTGATAACTGGCAAAGCAGGATTAGAAACATACCTCTGATAAATAGAAACATATGATAAACAATAAGGGAATTGACAAATATATGGAAACTCTTCTTACACTTTAGGGTTTCTGAAATAGTTTTAATTTTATCCATATAAATTTAACCTAGGAAAAACTGGCATCTCTTTGTATTTAATAACTCTTCCCACACAATTCCTCATGAATCATGTGCAAAATAAATCTATAATTATTTTAGCACCTCAAATTTTATAAGGTTAAAGAGTAAATCTTTGTGATTTTTGCAGGGGAACTCAGAAAAGTTTCAAAGGTAAGTATAGGTGCAAATTTTAGCTTTTAGGATTCAATCTCAGAAAGACAAGATATCAAAATTCATCAGAATATTTTGAACACTTGATTAAGGAATCTATTAATTTCCTAGTGCTACCATAAGAAATTACCAAAAACTTTGCAATTAAAATTAGAACAGAAATTTAGTTTCTGTTTTATAGTTTATGGGGCAAAAAAATTCAAAATCAAGATGTCTACTGAGTGAGGCTCTTTCTGAAGTCAGTATAGGCATAGCATAGACATTCTCATTCCCAAAGGAAGAGTGTAAAAGGAATAGAGGAGTCAGCAGTTTCAAAGTTTGCAGCCAGCATAGCAAATTATGTTAGGTTTCAAGGTCCAATAGTAAGTCTTTGTAGCTCAATGCTCTGCCCTCTGGGCCTGTGGCCACATCTTCTAGACCTATTAAGATTTTACAGTTGGCAGCTGCCTTCTGGGCCTTGGCATTAGCAGCAGATTCTCCGTCTATGACCTTGGCAACTGTGTCTCCAAGCCATTCCTCCTTCATTCCATCCTATCTTTGTCCCTTTCTATCCAGGCTTCCAGTGTTTTGCTGGTATAACATTTTCAAAAACCTTTTTGATCTTCTATGTATATCCAGGGGATCCACATAATTAGACAAGGGAATTCTCCATAGATTCTTTTTTGTATAAACCCATCTCTGCTCATGGATTCTACTGAAACGTTTGATTGGATTCATAAGTCACACACCTAAACTCCTTAATAGAGAATGTCGTCTAGCCACACTCTTCATATTTTCTCCAGAACACACTTTCTCATCTATTACTTTCTGGATAGGCTGAGAATTTTACAAATCATCAAATGCTGGTTCCATTTGTTTAACCATCTCTTCCTCAGTTTATCTCTTTCCTCTCTCATTTTACTATAAATAACAAAGAGAAACCAGGCTAAATTAGTCACACTTGCTTAAAATCTCCTCAGCATAATATACAGGTCCATTGCTTATAAGTTCTACTCTTCACCCAGTATTAGAACACACAATTCAGCCAAGTTTCCTGCCACTATATAACCACAAGCATCTTTCATCCTTCGTCCAATATAACATATTCCTTATTTTCTTATGCGACCTCACCAGAATCACCTTTAATGTTTATATTTATAACATTTTATTCATGATGATAATATGTATTCTCTATAAGATTGAAATTTTCTCCGCTGTGCTCCTTATTTCGATCAGAGCCCTCAATAAAATCACCTTTAATGCCCATATTTCTACAAATCATCTCTTCAAGGCAATCTAGATTTTTTTCTATCAAACATCTAAAAGTTCTCCCATCCTCTACCCATTACTCAATTCCAAAACTACTTTCACATTTTTAGGTGTTTGTTACAGCAGTACCTACTCCCTGAAACCAAAATCTGTATTGATTTCCTAGGGTTGCAATAACAATTGTGATGGGACTTAAATCTAAATATGAAATTTATTTATGTTTTATATATACTTTATACACATAACCTAAAGATAATTCTATACAGAATTTTTAATAATTTTGTGCATGAAACAAAGTTTTGACTGATGCCTGTGATAGCAGTTCAGGTGCGGAATTTCCCACTTGTGTTGTCATGTCGGTGCTCAAAAGGTTTCAGATTTTGGAGCTTTGCGAATAAATGTTTATAACAGTTTTATTCATAATTACCAAAACTTGGAAGCTACCAAAATACCTTTTAATAGATAAATGGATAAACTGCATTACATGCAGACAATGGAATATTATACAGCACTAAAAATGAATGCTGCTGTTTGCTGCAGTCCATTTGCCTCTGAAGCTACATGTTGAAGAGGATCTGAGAGTTACCCCCATAAACTATCTAGCATGTGTGAGCCACAACTTCTCCTCCAGGGACAGCGATGCATTTTTGGTCTGAGCATGCAAATTCTCCTACCCTGTTGTGTTGTCAAGCATAAATCAGAAACCAGTCTCAAACTGCAGAGGACAATTTTAAAACTTTCTAAATTGTCTCTGTAAAACAACTCTCTCTTGACTTGAATTTATAGGGAACCAAATCCATCACTATAGCAAAATTTTGCTCATTTTGCTTTAAAAATCTGCTGTAAAAACAATCCTCTGATGTTCAAACGAATTATATACTTGATGTGGATGAGGTAAGTCAATTAGTATATTTAAAGAATCAATGTAATTTTAACATAGAAAATTCTCAATAAATGTTAACAAGATAATTATCATCATTAAAATTCTCCTTGTATATAAAATTATAACAGTAATCAAATATACATTAATTTGAATATTATTTTACTGAAAGCATAATGAAGGAAACAAAACTAAAAGAACACTGTCATTGTTCAAACTAATACACTTCAATGCAACATTTATGTGATATCTGAATACATACTTCATGTGTTTTACCTTTCTTTTCCCATTTTCTACCCTATATTTTTCTATCCCTTTATTTTCAATTTTTTTTCTTCTTCTCTTTATTTTCTTCTCTCTTTCTTCTACTCTCTGTTATATAAACCCTATGTCCACATAGAAATCAACAAATTCTCCAACTTTTTAAGTTATCAGGTATTTACATATGTTTTAGTTTTTATTTTTAGTTATTATGGATACATAGTATTTGTTTATATTTACAGAGTATACGTGATTTTTGATAAAGGCATACAACATGCATTAAGCAAATCAAAGTAATTTGGTCATCCATCACCTCAAGCATTTATCATTTCTTTATGTTAGGAACATTCCAATTCCACGCCTTTGGTTATTTTACAGTGTACCCTAACGTACTGTTGATTATAGCCACTTTGTTGTGCTATCAAATATTGTTCATTTTACCTAACTTTCTAACTATATTTTTGTACCCATTAACCATTCCCACTCCCCCTCACCCTCCACACGCTACCCTTCCCAGCCTCTCTCTGGTAAACTTCATTCTACTCTCTGTCTTCATGAGATCAATTATGGAAACTTTAATAAACTGAAAATATCACTGAATTTGGTATCTTATCTATGAACACAATTGTTCAGAATTTAGACTCATCAGTTATAGATAAAAAGGAAAAAAAAATCTCTCACATTTAATTCCTGTTAGAAGATCCGTAAAAAGGTAGATCCTCATAGAGCAAGGACTTTTCCATTTATTTCATAAAGAATTTAATATCTTGTGTCTGTCTCTGAAAGCTGTCTGAATTGATCACAATAAACAGAGAGGAACTTAACAGAATGAATGTCTTTCATAATTAGGCATTACATGGGCATTGGAATAGGGTGAAACTTCCTGTTCTGTTCTATTTTTAAGAACAGGATAAATTACATGGATGAAAGAGGATCAGGTAGCTTATTCCCTTTAGCTCCCCTAAATTTCTTATACTTAAGTATGATATAAAACAAAGAGATAAAGAAAAATCAAGTTAGACACAACATTGAAAGCATGGCATATTAAAAAAAAAAAAGAGCTCCTTATGATCAAAGCTGAAGAAAATTTTGCAGACAAGAAGAATGGAAATAAATGATCAAGTCATTTAACAGGGCTTCAAAATTTATATTGCCCAAGGCTGGATGAGGAAGAGAGTGTAGAACTCTCTTTCTTCAATTGCAAAACAGAATAAAATTAATCTCTTCCCTATACCCTGCCCCATATTTTAAATAATAAAAGATTCTACTCCTTTTGCTTCCACCCAACTTGTCTCCATGTTTTTTTTACCAAAGTAGTAATAATATTTAACAGTTCAAACAAATGAGTATATGTCAATTTAAGAAAGAACAATCTCAACAGTTCTGATGTCATCAGTAATTTGTAAGAAACAACTTACAAATAAAAGCTTTCATCTTTTCCTATTTCTACTCCATTGATAAGCATCAGTTTTTAATACCTATATTTATTCATATGACCTGGAAAGTAAGGACATGATTTACAACTACATTGATTCCTTTTTTCCCAATGTTTCCCCTTTCTGGAGTGATGCAATGAGAACCAGACGGAGAGGCCTATGTATAGAAAGTGGTCCACCAAAAAGAAGGAACCCTGAAAATATGAATTTCTGAGTGTATGTGCACATTGCCACCCTCTTCTTCCAAGGGAGGGAGAGAAACTCAATCTCCTTGATGGGAACAAATTTTCCTCTGGAAAAGAAGATCCTGGGTTCCTACCCTTTGGAATGTAAACACAGCTCTTTGGGAGAAAGATAAGACAAACATTTCAGTGTTTCAACCCCTGGAATATTTCCATGGTTCTGGGTTTTATCACCTTTTGACATTTAAAAACATACCTCCAAGAATGTAAATCCTTTACTGTCTATTCGGTCATCTTTTTGGCCAAAAGTTTCTCCTTTAATTTAGGTCCCAATTTTCTGTTTGAGTTTTACAAAGAAAGCCTTAACTTTGCAGAAATATGAAAATATTTTCTCTGCATATATCACATATATTTCCCTCTTTCTTTCAAATTTTTTTTTCTCTTCTCATAACACCATTCACTTTGTGTTACTCAAACAGTTATCTTTTCATTGTAGATATCTCTGGTCTTTGTAAAGGCTTTATTTTTAGCTATATATACACACACACATATATACATACACACACATGCATAAACATAAACATACATATACTGCTCTATGGCTCAGATTTTGTTTTTCATTCTCGTGATATCTCATGATTTTCATCTCAAGAAAAGGAAATGAATATACAAAGTTCAATAGAAAACAGTGGGAGTAAAAGTGGACCAGAGGTCACACAATGCATCAGGAGATCACGTGGTCTCAAAACTTCATCTGGTAAATGATCGAGACAGAGGTGCAGAGGTCAAGTAATTGGTCCAAGTTTGCTGTCCGGGGTATAAATTTCTACCGTGAGATTTTTATGTCATTCTTACACACAGGATCTTTAGTTGCAGAGACTGTCTCAGTAGGATGATCTTAAATTCAAAACACTCAAACTTTCAGTCATAAAACTGAAAGGATACAGCAAATAAAAAATTTACTCAAGTTGTCTAAATGATGAGATAAGATACTATGTCATCAACTATAGTCACTGCTCCAGTGAACTGAAAGCCTAGTATACTCTTCCACTGGATAGCGAAAAAAAAAAAAAAAAACTGTACTATGAACCCACATAGACAATGTGCTTACTGTCAACTTTTCCAGTTGTCACTCATAGACACTTTTGTCCTAGCTGGTGTCCACAGGACTCCATACACTTATTGTTTGTAATATCTCCCTCCACACATTAATTCCCTATATGCTGATCCTCTCCATATACTAATATTCTCCAAACACTCTCCCCATACACTAACATTAGTTATGGTATTAGCAAATAGTTCTGAAATGTTGGGCATGGTTCTGGGAAGTTCATGTGTAGTAACTCATTTTAACATTCACAACAACCCTATTATTATTTCTAATTACAGTTGAGGCTCAGACTAAATAACTTGCTGACAGTCACTAAGTAACTAAATGATGGGATTGGGTTTGAATCCTGGCTATCTGGCTTCGAACCCATGTTCTTCGCCATTATACCATGCTGACTTTCATTAAACACTGTTCCCAATAAATACTTACAACTCATACCAATTGGCTCAGGACAACTCAAGAGACATATTACATAAGAGTCTGATGTCAAAGAACTTTACAAACAATAATCTCCAAATGTAATACACTTATAGTTACTAAATTGGCCATTGCCTTTAATTTTAGCTGCTGAAGAAACAGCAGTCATTCACAGAAAGTCATTTCTTTGGGGAAAAGACTGAAGAATTTTAATCCATTAGAGTCACATTATAAGAAAAAATATGTTTTTGTTTTCCCTACCTCTCTTCCCATGATCTATGATCCATGAATATTTTGCTTAAATGTGTATAGATCACTTCCATAATGTTCCATAATGTCATTAAATTCTATAAATGTGTTTAAGAAAAAATGTTTCTTAAACATTGTTTAATGTACAAAAAATGTTGAAAGTACATTTTAAATTGTACTTTACAAAGTGTGTATACAGAGAAGACCAACCTTGCAGTGTGACTGGATACTCTTTAGTTTGTATGAGCTAAAATTCTTCTAAATATCACAAAACATATTATTTTTGATATATTTTAATACAAAATTTGCAATGTTAGTTGTATGCAAAAGTATTCATTCGTCCATCCATTCATATATTTTATACAAAAATATTTATTAAGTACTTCCTATGTACAAGCATTGCTCCTAGGAATACAGTGCTAAATAAGACAAAAAATTTCTGCTATCATGGACTACACATAGTAAATGAACATGAGAAGAACTGAAGAAAGTTGCTTGAGAAAAATAAAAAATAAAATCGAAAAACAAAAAAATCAAAGTATGATATTACATTTAGAACTAAGTCAGTAAATTTGGATACTATACTGACAAAAAATATATAAATGGCATATATTCTCTATTGAAAAACAAGTCTGACTGTTGATAATGACAGAACAAGTGCATCATCACATATATTTTCTAATATATGGTGTTATACTTAAGGGCTGATTGTTCTGAATTTTTTATGTATTGCACACACAAATCCTGATGTATATGACTAGCATATTATGGTAGGCCCAATTTGTGAACCAGAGCTAACAGAATAATAAATAATCTACTTTTATGGAGACAAAAATGTAAATAAAAATGCCACAAAATTATCTGGACCAAGAAATGTTGCTAAGATCTGAAACTATGAAACTACTAAAAGAAAACATTGAGGAAAGTCTTCAGGATGTTGGTCTGGGCAAGGACTTCTTGAGTAATACCTGAAAAGCACTGGCAACCAAAGCAAAAATGGGCAAATGGGATCACATCAAACTAAAAAGCTTATTCACAGCAAAGGAAACAATCAACAAAGAGAAGAGACAACACACAGAATGGGAGAAAATATTTGCAAACTACACATCTGACAAAGGATTAATAACTAGGATATATAAAGAGTTCCAACTATAATAGGAAAAAATCAAATAATCTGATTAAAAATGGGTAAAGAGCCTGAATAGACATTTTTCAAATGAAGACATGCAAATCGCCAACAAGTAAATGAAAAAATGCTCAACATTATTAGTCATCATAAATTGCGAATCAAATCTATGATAAGATATCATCTTACCCTAGTTAAAATGGCTTTTATCAAAAAGGCAATAATGAATGCTGGCAAAGATATGGAGAAAGGGGAACACTTGTATACTTTGTTAGGAATATAAATTAGTGCAAACACTATGGAGAACAGTATCAAAGTTCCTCATAAAACTAAAAGTAGAACTACCACATGACCCAGAAATCTCACTGCTGGTATAAATCCAAAGGATGGAAATTGAATGCATCAAAAATATATCTGCACTTTTATATTTATTGTGGCACTATTCACAATAGCTAACATCTGGAATTAACCTAAGCATCCATTAATGGATGAATAAATAAAGAAATTATGGTACATATGCACAATGGAACATTATATAGCCACAAATAAAATGAAATCCTGCTATTTGCTGCAAAATGGGTGGAACAGGAGAACATTATGTTATGTGAAATAAACCAAGCACAAAAAGACAAATTTTGCATGTTCTCACTCATATTCAGGAGGTAAATATTCAAAACAATTCATCTCATGGAGACAGAGAGCATAATGCTGGTGACCAGAGGTGTGGAAGGGTAGAGGAGAGATAGGGATAAAGTGGGGATGGTTAATGAATGTAAAAGTATAGTTAGGAAGAAAGAATGAACAATACTTGATAGCACAACAAAGGACTATAATCAATAATGTTAGGGCATACTTTAAAATAACTAAAAGAATGGAATTAGAATGTTTCTAACACACACACAAAAAAAATAATAAATGCCTGAGGTGATGGATACTGCAGTTACCCAGGTCTGATTGATTCACACGGTATGCTTTATCAAAACATCACATGTATACCATGAAGATATACAACTATTAAGTATCCATAATAATTAATAATAAAAACAAAATAAATACTGCTAAATAAAATTGTAACTCAAAATAGTAGACGATTACCACCTTCTCCCCCTGACAACACTGCTGCCAGCCACCTTTTGTGTCCACCCACTCACCTCAAGGAAAAAGGGTTACTTGAAAAGATGAAAGGTTCAAAGTGTCAGAATCAAGCCTATTTTATCACTTTTATTTATGTTTTTCATCTGTGCAAATTTTCATAAACAAAGTTTTACACACACAAATACATACACACACAAACACAAACACACATGCACACACCCCAAAGGACTTATAGTATGAGATAGAGTCAGGGAATGGTTAATTTAGGTTTAAAATAGCCAGAGAGTTTTCTATTCAGCAAACGTAGAAGATTAAGAGAGAAAGAATAGAGGGGAAAGTAATGTGTGAGTGGAAATTGTTTATCTCCTAGTCCTCCAAGCTTGATGAGTAGAAATCTCTCTGGCTGTCCTAAGCCTAAATTCAGCATTCCCCACTCCAGTACAGCCCTAGGATATCTGGTCAATCCAGGCATTAAGATGGCTCTTTTCATATCTCATACAAAGGGTCTGCATTCATATTTTCTATCTAAAATCAAGGCATTTTTCTGTTCTCCTTACCCAATGTATATCCCTCTCTGCCTGGGCACTGGGCATCCTTTTCCAGAAACCTACCCTTAATGTGCTACTGGCCGTTTTTTGTTTTTTTTTTTTTTTTTTTTTTTACATAGGAAGTGACTTCCTTACTTCTGGCAGCATGGTCTGGAGGGTTACTGTTTTCTATACTGACTGTCATTTATGAGCAAAATTATTTGAAGCACAGGCCCAATCTTGGGGAAGAATAAAAGGACTCTGTGAGGATACACAAATTCTTAACTGCTTTTACACACACATGCACACACACATACACAAACACACACATCACTTTATTAGACTTGAAAGAAAATGAGTAAGATAGTTAGAACTTAATCTCTTTCCAGACAAAAGACCCATTTTTTTTATTTCAGCATATTATGTGGGAACAAATGTTAAGGTTACATATATTTCCCTTGCCCCACCTTCCCTGCCGGAGTCAGAGCTTCAAGCATAACCATCCCCCAGAAGGTGCGCACCACACTCATTATGTATGTATAGACCCATCTCCTCCTCCCCACTCCCATCTGCCTGACACCCAATAAATTTTATTCCTGTATGTGCACTTAGGTGTTGATCAGTGAAACCAATTTGCTAGTGAGTACATGTGGTGCTTGTTTTTCCATTCTTGGGATACTTCACTTAGTAGAATGGGTTCCAGCTCTATCTAGGAAAATACACCATGAGGTGCTATATCACCATTGTTTTTTATAGCTGAATAGTACTTCACGGTATACATATACCACATTTTATTAATCCACTCACGTATTGATGGGAGCTTGGGTTGTTTCCACATCTTTGCAATTGTGAATTGTGCTGCTATAAACATTCGAGTGCAGGTGTCTTTTTTATAGAGTGTCTTTTGTTCTTTTGGGTAGATGCCCAGTAGTGGGATTGCTGGATCAAATGGTAGATCTATTTGTATCACTTTAAGGTATCTCCATATTGCTTTCTGCAGAGGTTGCACTAGTTTGCAGTCCCACCATCAGTGTAGGAGTGTTCCTATCTCTCTGCATCCATGCCAAAATTTATTGTTTTGGGACTTTTTGATAAAGGCCATTCTCACTGGAGATAAGTGATATTTCATTGCAGTTTTGATTTGCATTTCCCTGATGATTAGAGATGTTGAGCATTTTTTCATATTTGTTGGCCATTCTTCTGTCTTCTTTTGAAAAGTTTGTGTTCATGTCCTTTGCCTACTTCTTGATAGGGTTGTTTGATTTTTTTCTCGCTGATTTTCCTGAATTCTAAATAGATTCTAGTTATCAGCCCCTTATCGGATGTGTAGCATGCGAAAATGTTCTCCCATAGGAGAAGGTTGTCTGTTTGCTCTCGTGACCATTTCTTTAGCTGTGCAGAAGCTTTTTTGTTTGATCAGTCCCATTTATCTATTTTTGTTGTTGCCGTGACTGCCTTTGGGGTCTTCTTCACAAATTCTTTGCCTAGGCCAATGTCTAGAAGAGTATTTTCAATATTTTCCTCTAGAATTCTAATATTTTCACACCTTAGGCTTAAATCTGTTATGCAGCATGAGTTGATTTTTGTGGGAACTGAAAGGTGTGGATAATATTTCTGGGCACCACTGATACTTTAATATCAGCCATTGCAAGAAAAGAGCATCTTGGCTTAGAGAAGGACTTTTTTAACACCTCAATCTTTTTAACAGCTGAGTCATAGTTCAAATATACAGTAGAGCACATAGCAAAGATGAGCCCAGTAAAATCACAAACTCTAACAAAAACACATACAAAATAAAGGTTTCTACATAACTGGACAGATCAAAATTTTACAGTAGCATTTCTGTTGTTGTTTTGATATACCATTTCTTTAATAACTGTTAACTTTTTATTTTGAAGTAATTTCAAATTATCAGAAGAGTTACAGAAATAGTGCAAAGAACTCCATATGACTTTCACCCAGATAAATTCAACAATTGTTAACATTTTGCCACATTTGTGCATGCATGCTGTCTCTCTCTCTTTGTCTCTCTCTGTCTCTCTCCGGTTGTCTTTCATGACACTAACATTTTTAAGGGCTACAGACCAGCTGTTTTGTAGAATGTTCTAGAATTTGATTAGAGTTTATCCAATGTTTCATCATGACAAAACTTAGGTAATGAATTTTTTGGTAATGCATCATAATACTCATGATGCTTTCATTTTCTCTCACTGTTCTATCTCCCTGTACAAACACACAGACACCCACACACATTACTGAGATGTTTATACTATCTACAATTGTTTCTAAAATGTAAACAGGATTTAAGTACATGCTCTTATGTAATTACACAAATATTAATTGGTACAATAATTTTACATAATATTCAATTTCCATAATTGTCTCAATAATGTTCTTGTTTTCATTTCAGCATATTACAGGGGTACAAATGTTTAGGGTACATATATTGCCTTTGCCCCACCCAAGTGAGAGCTTCAAGCATGCCCATCCCCCAGATGGTGTACACCACATCTATTAGGTGTGAATATATCCATCTCTTCCTTCCCCCTCCCACCTGCCCAACACCAGTTCAATGTTACTACTATATGTGCACATAAGTGTTGATCAGTTAATACCAATTTGCTGGTGAGTACATGTGGTGCTTGTTTTTCCTTGTGATACTTCACTTAGTAGAATGGGCTCCAGCTCTATCCAGGATAATACAAGAGGTGCTAGATCCCCATTGTTTTTTGTGGCTCAGTAACAATGTTCTTTATAGTAATTTTTCCCTGATCTATGGTTCCATACAGGATCATACATTGTACTTAGTTAGAATGTCTCATTAACATGACAGGAAGGAAAAAATAATTTAGAAGCTGGAAAAAAAATAAGAGTTCCTGAGTACATATGGATAATGAAAAATAAGAAGAGAGAGAAATCTTTTTTTACTTTAGAATTCCACCTAATTAATGTGGAGATAAAATAGAGCCAGAAAATCATCATTTTGTAACCATCAGAGTAATAATTGATTCAGGCAAGAATCATAATTACTAAACATATTATTGAGTAAAAATGTGAAGAGGGGAACGTGATATTTAAATGTCCCATAGAGAACCTAGTATTTGCAAAGAGAAGAAATGATAAAATTAGGGTATTAAACCTGGTGAACACATTTAACCAACAAAATTATAATCATCAATAATGGGACAAATTGACAGGATGTACCTTTTGCATATGATGAACTGAGAACACATCATCACCATGATTTAGCTCTACTAGATAGATAGATAGATAGATAGATAGATAGATAGATAGATATGGAGTCTGACTCCAGTTATGAGGAAATATGTTTAGGCATTGGCCTGGGATGACGAAATGCTAAAGAAGGCAGTAAAAGTCTTGGCCGTAATGGATCCCACATTGTGGTGACTGTGAGACTAATAGAGAAAATTGTTTGACAAAAATAAAAATGAAAGTGGAAAATAAAATTCAAAGTATGGCATTACATTTAGAGTGAAGTGAATAAAGTTGGATTTCATACTAACAACAATAAAAAATACACAAATGAGAACTATTCTGCATTGGAGTACAAGTCAGACTGCTCATAATAATAAATTAGGCAAACAAATTAAGGGACATTCTTCAAAATCATAACATGCAATCTTCAAAAATGTCAATATCCAAATTGGTATTAACTGATCAACACTTAAGTGCACATATAGTAGTAACATTCATCGAGTGTCAGGCAGATGGGAGGGGATGGGTGTGTATACACGTAATGGGTACAGTGCACATTGTCAGGGGGATGGATACACTTGAAGCTCTGACTTGGGTGAAACAAAGGCAATATACATGACCTAAACATTTGTAACCCCATAATATGCTAAAATTTAAAAAAATGAGTATCATTTTTGAAAATGATAAAGGCTAAGGGTTTTCCTTCTTGATTTACCAAAATTAGCCATAACCACAATGCCCAAAAAGTTCAAGTAAAAATAAATTCATCGTGAGTAAAACTTTCCTAGAAATAACCCTAAAAAGGGTTTAAGAGAAAATTTCAATTAAAGTAGGTGTGCCTTGAGCACGCGCACAGGTCAATATAACGATTTTGATGTCATTGTAAATGTGTTTACACTTTGTTCTGTTTGTGATGATATCGCATGAACCCTTCAGTGCATTGCAATCCTGGCGATCTTGACTAGCCTAATAAAAAAATTTTCATGTATGAATTATTTCAATAGATACGTATCAATTTTTAGGTTCTATTTATGAGAATATCCTAATAATAAGTTATAATAGCTGAGAGGAGATGGAATAGTTATTAGTGGGTGTTTATGTCTAAGAAATAAAATATAAATAATTGCATCTCCTAGGGATATAGCTGTATTTATAAGACTTGGATTAATATCCATCTAAAATGGCTTTCACTTCAGAATATTAGTTAATAAAATAAAGTAACACATATCTATAAATTTGTAAAATTGTTAATTACTACAAATGTTGAAGTTGAAGGACTGTGTGAGGCAAATTGTGAAACAACCGTTTTTCTGCGTTAAACTTTAAAAAATCCATACCCACATTTTTAGCTCAAAAAAGAGGGAGCAATACATACTCCCCTTTTCTAATGTAACCAAAGAACAATACAGAACTTCTATTCACATTTTGATACAGTTTCTACTTTCAAGAATTTAACCAAAAATCATATTCCCTTAGGGGTGCCACCACTATTGAGGAGACATTTTGGGAATTTTTAAAATCAATTTTGGTTGACACAACAATTGGTATAGCTATAGGGATTTCAAATAATCTTTACCAGATGTAAAGACTATTTATACAATTTGTACTTTATTTAGTTCAGAACTTTATCAGGTTTCATTTACAATTTTGGAAAATCACTTCACAAACAACATTTCAACAGTTCTGCTAACAGTGCCAACATTTACACTCTCACATACATATATATTTCTATCATTTTTCATTTAAAGTTGTTTTGAATTCACATTCATTTCACACGGGCATGCAAACATCTGACTATTCAACAATGTCTTCAAGTGCAGGGATTGGCAAACTAAGATTCTGGGAAAACTCAAGCCTGTCATCTGAATTTTCAAATGAAGTTTTTGTCACAAAGCTACGCCCATACATTACATACATTGCCTATGACTTTCTTTTGTGCTACAATGCCAGAGTTGAGTAATTGCAACAGAGACTCTGGCTGGCAAAACCAAAAAGATTTGGCCATTTACCAAAAGTGTTTCTGTATTCATGTTCTAGTCCATCATATTCCAGTAAAATAAATTTAAGTGAAACTTTTATTCCCTTTACTCTTTCATTATATTAGTGTGTGATACTATATACATTCATTTTTTAAAAAAAAATATGTAATTGGCAATATATGTGAATTTCATTTCAGGATAAGAAAAAAGGCAATCCATGCTACATAAAGTCTGGGGACTGGTAGAATCGTAAGCAAGTGCTTCATCAAAAGAATCAGAGATATTTTAACGAATGCCCTAACTTATTATTGATTATAGTCACTACACAACAGTGATTACCGTGGTTTGATTTCACATTGCAAATATTTACAAATAGCCAGCATCTAATACTTAAAATATGTATAAATAAAATGTGACGTGTTTATATTTGTGACATGGAATACTCTGCCTATTCAAATAATGTTGTGAAAATATATTTAATGACATGAAATTACATACATGATAATTCTGTGTCATGAAATATTTTATTTTTTACTTGCAGTAAAATCACATAACATAAATTCCCCCTTAACAGTGTTTAAGTGTATGTTACAATATTGTTAACCATATGCACAATGTTAAACAACAGACCTCTAGAACTTTTTCATCTGTGTGACTGAAACTCTATATCCACTGAACAGCAAACCCCCATTTCCCCTCACCACACCCCATGGCACTGTTTTACTTTCTACTTCCACAAGTTTGATTACTTTAGAGATACTTTATATAAATTTATCTTTTTGTGACTGGCTTATTTCACTTAATGTAATATACTGATGTTTATCCATATTGTAGCATATGACAGGGTTTTCCTCTTTTTATGAGTCTAAATCATATTCCACTGTATGTATATATCACATTCTCTTTATCCATTTATCTGTTGCTTGACATTTAGGTGGCTTCCACATGTTGGCTATTATGAATAATGCTTTAATTAACATGGAAATGCAAATATTTCTTCAAAATCTTAATTTCAATTCTGGATATTTATGCAGAAGTGGATTACTGGATCACATGGTAGTTTTATTTTAAATTTTTTTAGGAACTTTCATAGTGGTTTCCATAGCAACTGCACCATTTTACAATCCCACTATCAGGGCTGAAGGGTTCCAGTTTCTCTACATCTTTCCCAGTACTTTTTATTTCTTGTTTTGTATGTGTTTGTGTGTGTGCATATGTATGTGTGTGTGTGTTAGATAGAAGCCACTCTAACAGATGTGAGGTATATTTCATTGTGGCTTTAATTTGTTTTTGCTGATGACTGGTAATGTTGAGCATCTTTTCAGATACTTGTTGGTCATATCTATATCTTCTTTGGGAAATGTTATGCAAGTCTTTTGCCCATTTTTAATTGGATTTTGGGGGGTGTTATTATTAAGTCATAATCATTTTTATACATTATGGATATTAATCCCTTATTTGAAAATGATTTGCAAATATATTTTCTCATTCCATAGATTGCCTTTCCACTGAGTTGTTTCCTTTGCCACACAGTTTGTAAGTTTGGTGTAGTCTAGCGTTAGATATTCTTAAAATGTTTTGCAGAATTCTTGAAGGAAGCCATATAGCCCTGGGCTTTCCTTTGTTAATAAGATTTTTTATTATTGATTCAATAATATCTCTAATTATAGATTTGCTTATATTTTCTATTTCTTCACAATTCAGTCTTGGTAAGTTGTATGTTTCTAGGACTTTATCAGTTCTTCTACGTTGCTCACTTTGTAAGACTTTAGTGCTGTAAACTTCCCTATTAATCTGTGGTTTTTTTTTTTTTGCATCAGTAAGTTTTGATATGTTGTGTTTTTGTTTTCATTTATTTCAATATATTTTCTAATTTCCCTTATGATTTATTTTTTTAACACATTGGATATTTAAGATGTTGTTTAATTTCCACATATCTGTGATTCTTACTATCTTCCTATTGATATCAATTTCTATTTTCATTCTACTGTGGTTGGAAAAGATACTTGGTATGAGGTATGATTTCTTCTTCTTCTTCTCTTTTTTTTATAAGACAGAGTCTCACTCTGTCACCCAGGCTAGAGCGCCGTGGCATCGGCCTAGCTCACTGTAACCTCAAACTCCTGGGCTCAAGCAATCCTCCTGCCTCACCCTCCCAAGTAGCTGGGACTACAGGCATACGCCACCATGCCTGGCTAATTTTTCCTATTTCTACTAGAGACAGGGTCTTGCTCTTGCTCAGGCTGGTCTCTTGCCCCTGACTTCAAGCAATCCTCCTGCTTCAGCCTCCCAGAGTGCTAGGATTACAGGTGTGAGCCACTGTGCCTGGTCAGTATGATTTCAATCTTAAATTTGTGGAGACATTTTCTGTGGCCTAACAGGTCATCTATCTTGAAGAATGTGCACATTTCAGAGAAATATATATTCAGCTGATGTTGGGTGAAGTGTTCTGTACATGTCTGTTAAAGACAATTTGTCTATAATGTTCATTTTCTGTGATTCCTTATTGATGTTCTTCTATCGATATTGAAACGGGAGTATTGAAGTCTCCTACTATTATCATGTTGCTCTCTATTTCTTGTTTCAATTGCTTCATATATTTGGTAGTTCTAGTGTGTGTATTATGTATTATATTACATTATATTAAAAATATATACATTATATCTTTCTGGTAATTGACCTGTTTTTAATCATTATATAATGTCCTTCTTTGTCTCTTTTCACTATTATTAAAGTTTATTTTGTCTGACACAAGTATGGTTTACTTCTGTTTTCTTTTGTTTACCATTTTTGTGGAGTATCTTTACCATCCTTACATTTATTTTTAGTAATTTCGTCTTTTAAATTCTATAACTCAATTAAAAGTACTTTATGTGTTATTATTAAAATTATAGTTTTCTTTATTTATTTATACACTTACCTTTCCAGGAAGCTTTCTATTTTTGTATGTTTTCATGTTGCTATCTACTGTCATTTCCTTTCAATTGGCAAGACTCTCCTTAGTGTTTCTTCTAAGTCAGCACTAGCAGGGGATGAACTCACTCAGCCTTTGTTTATCTGAGAAAGTCTTTGTTACTACTCTATCTCTGAAGGACAGTTTTGCCAGATGTAGCATTCTTGCTTGACAACTTTTTTCTTTCAATACTTGAAATGTATGAAAAACCTAGTCTTTCTGGCCTGTAATTTTGAGAAATTTGCTTATAATCTTATGAAAGCTCTTTTGTGTGTAACATATTGCATTTCTCTTGCTACTTTCAGGATTTTTTCTTTGTCTTTGACTTTTAAAAGTTTAATTATAATGTGTCTTAGTGTGGATTTCTTTGGGTTTATTTAGTTTCAGTCCTTTGAGCTTCTTGAATTTTGATGTCCATTTCCTTCCTCAGAATGGAAAACGTTTGGCCATTATATCTTCAAATAAGCTATCTATACATCTCTCTCTCTTTCACTTTCTCTCTCTCTCTCTCTCTCCTTGCTCCTTCTGTAATTCCCATAATGCTTATATTGAATGGCTTGAAGGTGTCCCATATAACCCTTAGGTTTTCTTCACCTTTCTTTTTCTTCTCCTCCTTCTCCTTCTCCTTCTCTTCTTCTCTTCTTCTTCTTCTTCTTTTTGCACCTCTGATTAAGTAATTTCAAACAACCTGTCTTTCTTTACATTCACTGATTCTTTCTTATTCTTGATCAAGTCTGCTGGTGAACCCCTCCAGTGAAATTTTTCTTATAGTTATTGTATTTTTTAGCTCCAGAATTTCTGTTTGGTTCTTTATTTATAGTTTCTACTATGTTCTAAATATTTGTGATTCCCACAAAATTTATATGCTAAAATCCTAACCCCCAAAGTGATGATATTAACAGGAAGAGTCTTTGGGAGGTGATTAGATCATTAACATGGAGTCCTCACAACAGGTGTTACTGCCTTTATAAAAGAGACTATAGAGATGTAGGTAGCCCCTTTCACCTGTGAGAACATAGCCAAAGGCACTGTCTTTGAAAAAGTAAGCTCTCACTAGACACCACTGATGCCTTGATCTTAGAATTTCCAGCTTCGAGAACTGTGAGAAATAAATTTCTGGATTTTTTATAGTATACCCAGTCTAAGATATTTTGTTATCACAGCTTGTACAAACTATGACAGTCTCTGTCTCCTTAATATTCCCATTTTATTCATGCACTGCTTTTTTCTGGTTTTTTTTAAGTTTACTATCTATATTCTCTTTTAGATCATTGAGCTTTTTAAAGACAGTGATTTTGAATTATTTATCAGATTACCCATAGATCTCCATTTATTTGAGGTTGGTATCTAAAGATTTGTTTGTTCTTTTTATTGGATCATCTTTTCCTGTTTTTCTGTTTGCCTTGTGATTTTGTTTTTGTTTTTGTTTTTTTCCCTAAATTTCATGCATTTGCAAAAATAGCCGCCTCTTCCAGTCTTTATAGACTGACTTCATACAGTGGAAGACCTTCACCAATTATTTGGCTAAAGATTCTAGGGAGCTCTGAAAACATTTTTTTAGGGATATAACTTCTATGGGCTCATGCTTATAATTTTCCACTTAGAAAGGTTTGCTAATTTTTTTAAAGAGTTCATTCTCTTTCTCTTTCTCCCTCTGTTGTGTTTCTGTGGGACTGTAGTACCTCTGATACTACAGCAGCAAACTACCCAGCTCTCTTAGTTCTCAACAGCCTCCATACTTTCAAATGATGTCAAATCCCCATTAGTGCCCAAACCAGGTGAGACAGATACCAGTCCCTTGAGCAGTTCCCAAACATCTGGAATGCCAGTTGCATCCTCCATTCTCCCTTCTTCCTGTGGGAGAGACTGTCAGTTGCATACTTTTTCTTAATCATGCCAGTCCATGCTGGCCTCTTTCTACAGAACTGCAGCATTCCCAAAACCTGTTCCCCCTTATTTTAGCACTCTGAGTTAGTTAGTTGAGACAAACATTTGTGTCTTGGGTAGCTCTTCTAACAGCTGGAAATGTTGCATGCCCATTTCACTTGTCCTTTTTCCCTGATGGAGAAGCTTTTAGCTGAGGGGTAATCTCTGTCTTACTACAGTGCTGGTCTGGGGAAGAGACAATAATGGATAAAGGGAAAAGGTTTTTCTTACCTATTTCAATGTGGTTATTCTTGGTTTTAAGTTTCCTTCTAGTACTGCAACCTCTTAACTGGTATCTGGAGTTGTCATAAAGATGTTTTGATCCATATATGGTTGTTAACTTGGTGTCTTTATGGGGGAATTGGTGCTAGGACTTCCTAATTCACCATCTTGCTGATGTCACTCTTTCCACATGATATGCTTTTAAACCTGTAATTCCACTGGTGATACACACAAGCACACACTTGCTCCCCCTCATAGTACAAACTCTACTGTAATTCCTGGGTGATAGAAATACAGGGAATTTTATTTTCTTCTTCTTTTTAAAAAATATTTTCTCTCAGGATCATTTGTTAATTTTGCAAACAGAAAAAAATATTTTGAATATCTAACATTATATCAGATGTCAAACTGAATTCTTGGTCTTCTCTTTCCCCTAAGAAAACAACAACCACCATCACAATCACAGTAACACTCCTGCACCCAAAGTGTACCCTAAAATATGACTTATATATAATCCTGTACTTTTAGTTACTCAAGAGTCAGAGTGTGTAAAGCTATCCTTGAAACATCAGCTTCTTACACTCTATACCTCCCCCCCAAAAAATTCTCTGGAATAAACATGGTCAGTATATCTCTAATTTTAGTATCAACTACTTAAATTATAATGCCAAATCATTCAAAATAAAAAGTATAAAGTTTCCAATATGTTAGAGTGGTTCCTTCAGAATTAAGAGAATATAGTAAATTTCATTTTGGATCTTAATACAATTCAGTAATTTTCAAATTTTATGGAATATGCATGTACTACATTGCCAATAAAAGAGAAAAACAGTGAAATATTTAAAAAATATATTAAATGTATATTTAAAATATATCTAGAATACAACCAATTCATATTACCTTCATTGCTGCCACCTTGGTCCAAAACAACATCATCTCTAGCCTGGGTTTGGGGAATAGGTTCCAAAAAGGACTCCCTGCAGCTACCCTAACCCTTCTCAAGACAAGGAAGCATGCAGAAACACATTCTAAACTGAGAGAAAGCTTGTAACTCTTTACCCAAAACTCTCTCTTGATTTGACTCATGGTAATAGTCAAAGTCTTTACAATGTTCTGAAAGCCTCTACATGATTTAGACATCCTTCCTCTCTTAATCTCTACTCTAGTATACTCTGACCTTCTTCTTCCTGTTTCTTGACCACATTCCACCTCAGAAATTTTGTTCTTACTGTTCTTTCTTCTGGAATGTTCTTCCCTCATATAATTCATTGGTTAACTCTTTCACCTCCTTCAAATCTTTGTGCAGATCTCACCTTCTCAAGGAGGCTGACCTATATCATCCTATGTCATACTGCAAACTGTCCCCTACTCAGGACTCCTAATCTATGTTAACCAGATCTATGTTTTGTTCATTTCAAAGGCAAACATTATCAACTTATAATATTGATGCAAATGAAGAAGTGGCATATTTTATGTGTAATCCTACCACGAACTTTGAATTTAATTCCATAGTTTTAACATTTGATTGAAATTGTTAATGGTGTTTTCTTTTGATTAACAATAAAATAGGTTGTAATCACTGTGTGCATCATACCTGATAATGAGAAAATGTGTGTCTGCATCTGCTGCAGTACAGCATGGACATGAGCCGATCAGAAAAGACTGTGTTTTCAAACAGCTATTAAGTTATATATCAATGTGTACAGAATGAAGAGCCTCCTGTCATAAAAAGTTACCAGTTGATGGTATAAAGTATTTCCTCTGTTAATATACCACAAAGAAAATCATCCATAGATGACTATTTAAGTTATTAAGTATGTGATGAAATGTTCTAACCAATTCTCTATATCTTGAATACCAGTACCCCCCAGATACTCCCATTCTGGTTCTTGTTACGTTACATTTATGTGTCCTACTTTTTGAGGGAGAGAAAAGAGGTATGCAGCAAACATACACAATATTCATTTTTTTTGATAATTCCTTCAACAAATCTATTGAGTACCTAGTACAATATAGGCTGTGGGATTGGGACTGGAACTAATGAGACAAATGAGATGACTGGTTCAATTAGAGACCTCATGAGCTAGCAGGGAGAGGCACCTATAACAAAACTGGTCCTAAAGTAGCAAAGCATTCTAGTAGCAAAGCCAAGCAGCCTTCAAATAGCAAAGCATTCTAGTAGCAAAGCTAATAATGTGAATCAAAAGGTAAAGGACTTCAAAGTGGATAAACGATAGAAAAATGTTATAAGATTATAAACATTTTAAATCGTCCCACAAGGTCTTAGATATAGCAGTGATTGTCAACACCTCTAGTTTCATATATTATAATCATCTTTTTTTTCCCTTAGGTTAGAGTGTTCAATTACATACTAGCTTATTTTTGCTACCTTATAACTATTAAAAAGAATGAATGTCATTTACTGACCAAAGAGGTATTGATCACAGTAGAAAAGGGTATTAATTCTACCTAGGAAGAAAATTCAGGCATTTCAGCAGTGTTGTTAACTAAAAAATCAATAGATTTCTCATCTCCTAGCATTGTGGGACTTTGGTTATTTGTGTGACGGCATGTGGTTTCCATAGCCTGAATACTTCGCTGAACCCTGAGTGCCACACATTTAAGATGACAGCCTTGTATTTACCCTGTCAAAATTTTTAGGTTCAATATCTGGCTTACTTAGAAACTTCATATTACTGCTAGTGTGATATAATAGGCAACTCAAAATGGCATATGATGAAACACTGATGCTTTTTGGGGGATATCTGCAAAATATGATTTATAAAAGTAGAGTCCAGAAAGGATAGAAAGGGGGATTTTGATAGATTATTTTAAAGAAAACAAATTAATCTAATAATTTTTGAAGACTATCCTTTGTTGATACTTTCTCATAATTGAGTTTAACAACAAAAACAAAAAATACATCAGGTTAACCAGTGAAGAATAGAAAGTCATCAGGTTAACCAGTGAAGAATAGAAAGTGAAACAATACTTTTTTTGAAAGGCAGATTTGCTTTAACTTCAAAAATTTATTTTTGTAAAATAATAGAGGCAATAGAACCCTCTCTATCCTCCAACTTTCAGAGCTGAGCTCTGTAATATCTAATTTAAGTTTTATCTCCAGAGTTCTTTAATCACACATAAATTTTCACATAGAACAAAAAAAGAGCACTTCTTCTATTTTTTTTTTTTTGCATGACCTTTAAACTGAGAATGCAAATAAGATTTCAGAAGCAACCACTTTGTAGGTAATCAGCATATGAATTCTAATTCAATTGCTAATCTTACCATAATGTGATCATTTTTAAAATAAATATTAAAGTAATAATTATTTGAAAGTATGTCGTATAAATCACTAATTACAAAACAAAGAGGCCATCCTGTGTGTCATGGTTCCCAAGCCCTCTGATTATGTTTAAGAACCAGTATGTTAAATTCTAAAATATACATTTTCCAGGGAAATTTTTAATGGCTTTAAAAGATTATTGGAGCTTTATACAAACTTTTTTTTAAAAAAAGTTAGCAATTAAAACTAATTACATCATCAGCATTCGTCCCACCTATATAATCAGAACATTTTCTATCCTAGATGTGACAAGAAATGATAGTAAAAATATTTTCAAATCAAAAGGGTCAGGAGAGCTTTAATGAAGGCTACTTGTAGCATATTAAGTACTGTTCTTAACAAAGACTTGCTTTGTCTTTGTTCATTCAAATGGGATTTTTTTAACTTGTGTTTGAAATAACTGCTATAGTTCTCTGCCAAAAAAGGGTAACGTTTTTTACGTTCCAAAACCTCTTATTTAGCCAAAAATCTATACAGTTTCAGGACCAAATGTTTTTCTTGATTTATTTTTTTGTGATTGTTTTCCCCCTATATAAATGGTGTATTATCTCTTTTATAACCCTATATTACTACCAAAAGCAAATAATTTATATTTCATGACTCTTCTTTCCATGCTAGTGCCTCATAAAATCTCACACTAATGTGTTTTTTTAAGTAATTAAAAGTAGATACTTTCTTCTTAAACCACCTTTATATTTGTTACATATTCACGAGGACTTATGACAGTATCCAAGACTTCTTCATTTTCTGATGATTTCATGAACAAATATATTCATCTGTATTTATCCAATTTATATTAAAATGTTTTTCCTTTTAAATATATTGCATTAATATATTGTGAAAATTTACTTAATAGGTTTATTTAATAATTGCAGATTAGTTTTGTTAGATTTATTAATACGGTGAATCAAAAAATGGTAGACTCACTTTCAATGTAATTGAGTTTCATAGGTACGCAAAAAATAAAGTCGGAACTTTTAAGAGTAAATATAAGTTTATCATTTTACTTAGTTTCATCTAAATGCGTATTTTAGCCGGGTTCTGCCACGCAAGAAAAATTGTCATAAGCTGTAGGTAAAAGATCATCTTGCTCTCTGTTCCAAATACAAATTTCTTCAATGAGTCATTTAGCCTAAGTACACTGCTATAATTGAGTGAGAAATCAGAAAGAATTTGCTTGTAAAATGTAGCCAAATCAATAAAATAAAAAGAAATTTCTTGAGACTTACAATGTGGAAAATATTTTGTTTGAATTCCTGGGATAATTCTTGTCCTTATATTTTTCCTCTTCATACATACACGGTGGCTCACGCCTGTAATCCTAGCACTCTGGGAGGCCGAGGCGGGCGCATCGCTCAAGGTCAGGAGTTCGAAATCAGCCTGAGCAAGAGCGAGACCCCGTCTCTACTAAAAATACGAAGAAATTAATCGGCCAACTGAAAAAAAAAATTAAAAAAAAAAAAATTAGCCGGGCATGGTGGCGCATGCCTGTAATCTCAGCTACTAGGGAGGCTGAGGCAGAAGGATTGCTTGAGCCCAGGAGTTTGAGGTTGCTGTGAGCCAGGCTGATGCCACGGCACTCTAGCCCGGGCAACACAGTGAGACTCTGTCTCAAAAAAAAAATCTAAATAATTCTATATTACAATTTTATACTTTCTTAGTCTAACTTTATCTCCTTTTACTTTGAAATAGCTTCCTTCTAAATTAATTTGTTTCTTTTCCATATATACTATGAATTACATAGAGTCCAACTTACTATATTAGTCATATAGCCAACAGCTACATAATAGGTGCTTAATAAATGAGCTAGAAACAGTCCTAGGTACTGAAGGTATAATCCTGCTTTAAGATACTACATTTTTGTGGGTGATTGATAAAAGATAAGTAAGTCGACAAAGCATAGCATTTAAGTTAAGATATACTGCGATGAAAGAAAGCAAATTAGGAAAAGTGGAAAGAGAGCAATAGAGATGCGAAGATTTGAACTATTTTAAAAAATTAGGGAAGTTCTATTTTAGGAGATGACATTGGGCCAGAAACTACCGAAACTAAATAAAGTAAGAAATAAAAAACTGAAAAAAAACTAGGAAAAGAAAAAGCATTTTAAGAACAAAAGAAAGTCAAAAGCAAAAAACAAAAACCTTGGGCTTAACATGTTTGAGAAACGGAAGAAAGATTAGACATAGGTGAGAGCAGAGTAGACAAGGGGATATGTAATGAGTAACTAGCTCAGAAGTGGATTCAAGTAGGAAAGTGATGGCCTATACATTCATAAATTTGAATTTTATGCATTATTGAGGAGCTTATAGAATTTGAATAGGGGGATGTTGTGATTTTTCTAAAGTTCTGGCCAGGTTAAATTTGAATTATTTATTAGTTACACAAGTTAAATATGAAGGCAGAAATTCTCAGTCCTGGATTAGTTTCACAAATCCTACTTTAAATAGTTTAAATAAAATTAAATTTGAATTTCAAAAAAAGAAAAGAAAAGAATATGATATTGGATTAGAGCAGCATGTTTTACAAATTTGAAGTAAATTTATTTTGCTGTATTCTCAAATGATTCTGTATGTCTTGAAATTCTGACTATTGCCAATGATGTTACAATCCTGAATGGGTTTTTGACACTGTGATTTCATTATTTTGTTTTGCAGTCTTTTAAAGTTATTAATTTTTGTCATTTTCTAACACAACACTCTTCTTTCTGTGCAACCAGGTAAAATTAGTAATGTATTTATCTAAGTTATCTACTTAGAATATTTTATTTCCTTCCTAAGTGAATGTGAACAACATCTTTCATAGTCCACATTTTTCATTTAGGAATATGATGATATGTGATTCTCCACAAAGAGATAAAGAAAAGAATGTTTCTTTTTATCATAAAAAAGAGAGAAATCTGTGAACAATATGAGTATTTTACGAATATATACATTACTATATTGTTGGGCATTTCCAACTCTTTTTTTTTAAATGAAGAACAAGTTACATTTTTATAATAGATCATATAGTATAAGTGCTAAATTAGTGCAACATGGCATTGTATTGACATAGAATACCCAGTAGTCCAAAAAGAGCTGTGTGTTCCCTTAATAGCCGATCCCCATTTCCACATTTACATGTCAACACACATATACACACAAGCATCTTTTTTTGCTAAAGGCAAAGAATATTTACTGGGGAAAACAATGAAAATAAAATCTAACCCAGACTGATTCTTTGTTTGAATCTTACAAGATAAATGACCTTGGGTAAGTCTTGTAACCTCTGTGAGACTTATTTGCATAATGAAGTGATGAAACACAATGTATGACTGTACTATTGAAACATAATTAAGAATTAAATGACTCGAAAGGATAAAATATTGATGACACTATGCATAAATAGTATGAGAGATAATTCATTAAGTTATTCAATGAATATAGTCAAGTATCTAATATATTCCAGTACTCATTTTAGACATGTAATTCTAGCAAAGAACAAATGAGACAAAGTTACTGCCCTGATGGTCCTTGTATTTTCATGGAAGAAAACAGAAAAACAAAAAAATATGCTATATGTCAAATGATGACAAATGTCACAGGACAAAATAAAGCATGAAAAGGGAGAGAGACGATATGGGGCCTTGGGTGATATTTCAAGTTTAATAGTGTAGTCTCAAAGGCCTCACAGACAGACATTTGAGCAGAGACCCTGTGTAAGGGAGGGAATAAACTGCAGAGAGCCCTGATGTGGGAGCATGTTCCCAATTCAAAGGAACACAGTAGAAGCCAGAGTAGCTAGAAAAAAGTGATTGAAATACAGTGATGGGACATGAAGCTGGAGAGAAAATGGGGTTCCAGAAAACACGAGGCACTTATAAGTTTATTGTGAAGACTTGTGGGATAGTTCTGAATGAATCTGCCATCAAAATAAGGTTTAAAGAATGAGTAACCTGGATTCTTTTTCATTTTAAAGGAAATATTCTGTCACTTATATGGAGAATAGACTCCACAGGGATAAGTACAAAGCAAAATAGAGATTATCCAAGGCATCACTAGCTGATTCATCATTTTGACTTAGAAAAGGATTTTCAACCATAAAAGTCAATTATGTTCTACAAAAACTGTTTTATTAAAGCCATGCTTTTTCTATAATAATTAAATTAACATTACTATTGATGTAAGAAGAAACTCAGAATAGAGAGTATAAAAATAGGCCCATATATATAGTGTCAATATTTTAGAAAAAGGCACCAAATCAATAGAGAGAAGAAAGAATTTTAACAAACACTTTTGGAACAACTGCATTTCCCTGTGTTATTAAAGAAAACAGAAAAAACAAAAAATGATTGTTTTTCTCACTCATACACAATTTGAAATAGGTCATAAACCTAAATGTAAAACCTAGAACCTTAAAGCTTTTGAAAAGAATTGTTGTAACACAATTCCCCACAATTCTCTTCTGTTTTTGCAAGTCTTGTGAGCAGAGGTGCTGACTACCCTTTGTTTCAGACAGCCTTTTAAAAGCATATTTGTACAGCAATTAATCTTGGAAGATATAGGTAGTGTCACTCCCCAGAGAGGCTAAGTTTGCTTATGTCCTTGGAAAGTAAAGATGGTGTCTCCTTCTGAAACAAAGATATGCTTATGTTCAGCATACTAACGAGAATTAGTCTTTGCTTCCTCCACAGCCAAAGACTGGCAAGCTTACTGCCCATTATAAAAGATTCAGATTTCTCATGCTCAGGGTTTCTGTCTTCTAACTCAACCCACTGAACAAGTAAACACTAATTATGGTCCATCCATGTCAATCTTATAGGACTTGGGGTGAAAGGAATTCGAAAAAAATGTGCCGATGTTCATGCTCTCTGTTGTTCCTTGACTAATATAAAGTTCTTTGCATCTGGCACTTGAACATTGGTTAGTCTAATAACATCAATGAAACTGTGGTAATGTAACTTGTTAGCCTATAACTTCACACCCTTCACAGTCCTTGAAAAGAACACCTTTGTAGGCTCAGAATAGGCAGAATAGGCAGAAAAACATGTTTCTCAGTCATTAAAAAATCCACAAACCATAAAAGGCAAAAGTAATTGATAAATTGAATTTCTTCAAAATTAAAATTTCTTCTCATCAAAAAATACCATTAAGGAAATCATTAGACAAAGCACAGACTGGAAAATATTGTTCATAGAACATATATCACATAAAGGACTAGTATTCAAAATATATCAGGAAATCCTAAAAATCATCAATAAAAGGATAAGTAATCTAATTTTTTATGGGACTGACACGCTCCCTACTGCGCTAACGAGGCACCTAGTAATCTAATTTTTTAAAAGAAAGAATATTAAACAAACGTAACACAAAATAAAATATACAAATAGCCAGAAAACACATAAAAACCTGCTAATTAATCATTATTAGCCATGGGTGAAATGCTAATTAGAACTACAATCTGATTACATTTCCCACTCACTGTAATGGGAAACAAAACAGAACAAAACTTAACACCAAATATTGGAGAAAATATGGACACACCAGAACCAGAGCTTTCATACATTACTTATAAGAATGTAGAACAGTACAACCAATTTGGAGAATTGCTTGGAAGTTTCTTATATACAGTTAATCATTTCATTCCTATTTATTCAAAAGAAATGCAAGAATATATCCATAAGAAGACTTGCACATAATGTTTATAGCATCTTTATTCATAATAGTCAAAAACTGAAAACAAACCAAATGTTCATCAACAAGACACTAAATAAACTGTGGTATACCCATACAGTGGAATACTGCTCATCAAGCCAAAATGTTACAATCTGTGTATTTCATTGTATGTTAATTGTATTTTAATAAAAATGCCCATTATAAAAAAATGAGATTACAAAAGAATATTTCTATGGAATATATATAAACACATCACAGCCTCATTGAGCCTATTTTCTTCAACTGTAAAATAAAGAAAATATCTAAAACACAACGTTTCTTTTAATGTGTATTTTGATCAGGAATTATTTATTTTTAAGAAATCAAAATATATTCAAACTAATTTTGAGATAAAACTAATCACAGAGTGCACAAGGCAAAGAATTTTGTAGGTGTTCACAAGGAACTAACACAGGAAATGAATTCCAACTGGCATAAAGATCTCTCCCACCCACTCTCCTTTTTATGGTCTCTGCTGAATTTTCTTTCCCCTCTATAATCTGGTTCTCATGATCTACCCTCCTAAAGGCCACAAGGGCTGCCCTAAATTGCTGCCATTGGGCGCTAAGTTGATAAAATGCAATGAATTCTATGCTTGTATTTCATTGCCCCAGTATCAACATGCATTAATACTAAACAAAAAAAAAATTATTAGACCAGCTCACACTCTGGATATCATATGTTCACGTCTTGCCCAATCAACTGAGTCCATGAAAAGCAAGGCTATATACATTGAGCTAGACAGTAATTCCAGCTCTGGAGCAATAGAGGGAATGGTAAGCTTTTCAAAGATCTCAAATTTATAACAGCAACAACAATACTAGTAAAATAACAGTAATGAGAAATTCATTTTTGATTATATACTCATTTTAATTATATGTAAAATAATTATATACATAATATATTATTTTAACATTTAATTATATATACCTCTTTTGCGCTTATAGGCACACCAAAATTATGATAATAAATATAATAATCATACAATAAAAATAGAAAATTACTTTTTACTTATGTGTAATTACATGTAATACTGCTTCTTAAATCTGAGCTTTGGGCTCCATTTGTTTGTTGGATTGCTTATGCAAACAAATAAATACTGTTCATTAGCTTCTAAGTACTGAAGATTTAAGGAAATATGCTTTATTATCCCAAATGTAATTTCTAACACCAAGCTTTCAGTTTATTGGTTATCAAATTATTAGAAAATAATAAAATCTAAACCTAATGTTTTCCTTATAGCATGCAATAGAGTGGCTAAATAAAAATAGGAATCCAGACATATTTTTGCTTAAGCGCAACACAAATTTGATCATCTAAGATATGGAGGAGGGTTATCGTCACATTACGCATTGTTTTTCAGTCACTTTAAATTCCTGTAGGAATTTTCTTTATTGTCCCTGAAGGAAAGGATGTCTGAAATAAAATCTACAACTATCCATATTTTTAAAGAGCTTAGAATTTCTCCCCAAGAATAAAAAACACAGCTTCTGTTCTTACTGAAACCAAATATATTTATTTATGCTATAACTGAATGAAATGAAGCCTACTTATCTTTGTTTGTGCATGTGAAACAACTGTTTCTACTAAAAATGAAACTGTATATCCAATAACAACAGAATATGGGTAGAAAACAATATACATCTCTTATGTTCAAATAATAAAGATGTGCCTTGCATTGTATCCTCTACCAATAATCTTCATAAGCAATCTGTGGGTAAAGTGCTCTATCACCTCCATGAAGGCTGCAATGAGGTTAGTACAGAACTGAAAAAATGACTTATAACTTTCAGTTGAGTAAAACTTTCGGTTAAATATAGAAGCTAACACATATTAACCTAATTTATTTCAATTTTATTAGATCTGAAAGTTTCTATGTAATAGATTCAATTTATATGTGAATATGAACTAATAGGAAAGAAATTATTATTTAGGGACAAAAATAGTACTGCTTGATTTAGAAGAAGCGTTGGCAGTCCTATGGTTCAATTATACTTTGAATACTTGAATGCTGAACATGTTATCTCTGTAGTTTGAATATTTCCAATATTCGGAAACTAACCACCTCCTGAAGCACCATATTTCCAGAATGCTCTGCACTACATGCTCAGGACATCAACAAAAGAGGGTCACAATATTTGATGAAGGAAAAAAAATTGATAATGTTTTCTGAAGCAATTCAAAATATTCATGTGTCAGTTGTCAAAAATAGTCTTAATATTAATCATAGTTGGAAATCCAGAATGTTTTAGACTTCCTTATACATCTTTTATGTTTCATTGCTATTATGTTTTAAATTACTTATGAGAAATGTGGCTCCATAAGTGTTTTGATCCTCTGAGGTTCAGTGCATGGGCCTATTTGTTGCCCTTAATTTTCTATTCTTCTTATTAACTATTTCTGCTTCCTTTAACTTTCCTCATATGTCACTGTTACAAGTCCATTCAAGGCACTGGCTACTCTCTTCTGAATATGCATCAGTTTATGTTTTTGCCTCTTAAACTGTCATACAACGAAACTGAACACAGTCGTATTTGTGGTCTGACAGCAGATTGTGTGAGCAGGGTGGTACTGTCACTCTGCACCAATTATTATTAATAATGAAGACTAAGATTGTATCATTTTGGCAACCAGATCTCACTGCTGGCTCACACTGACTTCACAGTCAGAAAGCATCCACACGTATTTATATGTATATACACTGGTCTCTCACATACTCTTTTGTGCAGATGGATTTTTTGGACACAAGTCCGAAACTAAATTTATTTCTATTAAACTTCGTTTTGTTGGATACAATCCTCAAGCACGTTTTTGACATCTGTTTTATTGCTGATTCTATTATTAAACCTATCTTCTATGACTTTTAACAAAAAATCCACTTTGTAAATGACCTATACATAATATTATCCACTAATTAATAATTAATCAATGATCATTTGGAAAGAAATTCCCATAATTCTAAAACTTGAAGTTCTCTCTTCAGTGTTTGTTACTTATTGCCTGGAACCTTAAACTTCCATCTCCATAAGATAAGAGAGAAGTTAAGACGTAAGATATATTGCCAGTTATGTGGCCATGCCTTTCTCCTAAATAGTCCAACCTGTCACAAAAACATCTCTGACTGGAAAATAAAAACATTGGAAGGAGACAAAAACGAATGATGTGGAGAACGTTATCCTTCTAATACAATTAAAAAGAGTTGGTTGGAACAAAAATATAAATTAATTTTAGCTACGTTTTGGGTCAAATAACTCTTTGTGTATTATCTTACAAAAATACTCCTTAATGCATCTTTAAGAAAAATATGATTTTTTAAAAGATCACTTTAGGTTAGAACTCTTTTTATGGGAGGATTACATTTAAGTATATAATAATACTATATTACGTGTCACTACTAGTTTTAATTACAGAACTATGAAAGGTTTTAGTAGTTTTTTTTCTTTTATTTCAGGGTATTATGAAGGTACAAACATTTTAGTTACATTTTATGTCTTTGCCTCTCCCTAGTGAGGGTTAGAGGCATTCCCTTCCCCTCTACAATGCTCACCGTGTCCTTTAGTTGTGAGTTTACCCCCCACCCAACCCCCTAATCCCTGGAGAATATTACTACCATGTGAGCACCACAGTGTTAATCAGTCAGTACCAATTTAATGGCGAGTACAAGTGGAGCCTATTCTTCCAATCTTGTGTTATCTCACTTCGGATAATGGGCTCAAGTTCAATCCAGGAAAATTTAAGAGGTGCTAGAGTTTCCCTTATCTCTTACTGTCCTGTCTCTCATTACTCTAATTCTCTGTTCTAATGTTTCTATATATTAAACTTGCCCCATTCTGGTTACTATATAGTTTCTCTCTCATGATTGGATTGAGACTATATGGATAACCACAATAACCCCGTCTAATTTCCTGTATTTCCCAGTTTGATTCATTTCTTTTCCCTCCAGTTGGAAAGTTAGTATCTCTCCTTTGGCATTTTGGGAAGATTGGCACCTTAGTTTGAAATGCTCTTCCTCCTCCCATGCACCGTCCATTTGGAAATAATTACCAGAGTCACTGAACTAGGTACTGGGGATTCAGCAATGAAAAGAATAAAGTCTCAGCCCTCATGCAGGATATACATTTTTATAAATGAAGACAGACAAGAGACAAATATAGATATACATGTTAAGTGGCACAAGGTGCTATAAAAATTAAGCAAGTTAGAAGAGGTATATCTGCTGTCATGTGTGAGACAGTATATCCCTGAACATAAGCTAGGTTCTACTGTGATAACAATTGAACCCGAAATCTGAGGTTTAATACAATAAATGTTTAATTATGGCTAACATTAAATGTCAATCAAAGTTAAAGCATGTCTCCTTCCCATGTGGTCTTCCTTCCGGGGTCCAGGTTGACAGGGCAGCCTCTGTCCAGATTATTAGAAGACTTCCTAGCAGAGGGAAAATGTAACATCAGCTGCAATGTGAAGATGCTTACAGCTTCCGCTTGGAAGAACCTGTGTCCCTTCGCTTCACATGCTATTGGAAAAAGCAAGCCAGATGGCCAAAGCTAAAGTCAACTGGGCAAGGAAGTATAATCTTTCTGGGGGAGTGAGTATTGTGAACAAAAATGCAATTTATCATAGGTAGTAAAGAAAAACCTTTTTAAGAAAGTGACGTTGGATTAGTGAGATCTGAAGACCAGAAAGAAGAGTTGTGAGGATATCTAGGGACAGATCATTCCATAATAGGCACATAATGACTACTTTTATTCTTTATGTTTTAAGTGAAAACACTTTAAGTGCAGAGAAAATGATTCTTTTAATAGTAACTCTTTTGACAGTAATTGCTGTGATATGTCATGCCTTGTACAGTTATCATGTGAAGAAAATGAATCAGGCATATCTCCTAATAATGATTATTCTAGTGAAGGATCATTCATATAGACAAGAAAATAGAACATCCTTAAATGCTTATCTCTCTTGAAACTTAATGGTAAGTTTTGTGTTTTAAACAAAATATTCTCAAAGTACATTTTTTTGTAAAATACTTTGTCAGATTCATCTGATTTTGCTGTTGAGAAATTCTTATTCAAAACCCTGTTATTCAAGTGATCATTTTTACAATAATTTTTTTTCTGATTATGTAGAGACTGAACTTATGAATCCATATAAATTGAATTTGATTTAACACTTGATACAAGCATTAAATTTTGTAAAATATCTTCATAAAAACTATCTATGTACATATACATCTCATATTTGACCTAACAACATTCTCTTTGGTTATGTTAATAAATGTGGCCATTAATTAACCTGAATGTTATCTTCCCAGCTTTTCAAGGCAAAAATAATTCTTAATAAGATTGATTTATGATTATTAAAGTAAGCTATGTTCTTTATATAATATTTCTAAAGTCCTGAACAGTTTACAAAAGATTATATGCAATCATAGTAATCTATAAACATAGGGAACTACTGCTTTCAGATTATTATGTGCTCTTATTTTCATAAAAATGCTCAAGTATGGTAATGATTTTTAGTAATGATATTTCCCAATATTTCAATTTACTTTGTTGATTTAAGCATTAGAATTCTTCCAAGATTTATGCTTTTCATCCACATTTTTCTATAAAAGCATCCAGTAAGTTTTCTAGTGTAGCATTGTTCATGGCAGTCTCATATTTTTAATTTCTTCCATTCCAGTTATAATTGTTTTCATTCCAAATTTCATGAACATTTTTGTTCTCTTGATTAGAGTTGCCAGAAACTTGACAATTTAACATATTTTAAAGAGCAAAAACTTAATTTTATTTATCAATTTGATAGTTATCCAGCTTTTTCACCACTTATTTCCTGCTTTTACATTTCTAATTTTTCATTTTGTTCTATTTTCTTTCTATATCCTGAATTTAAATGCTTTGGAGTGCTATCTGAGGCTCATAAGGCCTTTTTGTTATCTCCTCATTATTTTCTCTCTTTTAATAGTTTATTGAGGAAATAGCACTTCTCCCTATGGTCATGAAGACATTCTATTTTCAAGGATTTCAGCATAAGAGTAATGGTATAAGAAAGAGCCCATTGCCTTTTGTCTTACTTGGTATATTGTTTTAATCAAAGCTTTATCTTTATGTTTCACAGATTCCTTCTAGACATTTCTAACTTATTGACTTATATGCCCTTTATTTAATCTTTGCACCCTCCTTTTCTTCATAATTTTTGAAATGAGGATGTACTAGAAGATAAAAGAAGTGTACTAGCTTTCTGCTCCTCACTTTCTGATTTAAAAGTTGGTGGATGAGATTCTTCTTTGAAGTCAGTTCATATATGAACAAAATGTATACATAATTCTAGAACACTGAGATCATTAGCAATTTCTAATGTTTCAAATTGGTTAAAATTGAAAATATTTTCAGATATCTGAAATCAAAAAAGAAAATATAATTTTAAATGTGATCCTGAAGTTTCACTGAGGCTATATTTATGGGGAAGTCAATTAATTAGGAAGGTGTTAATTAAACTCTCAGGTATCAAATTTCAAAAGTAAAGTCACACGTGGCTCAGAGCATATTTATCTGAATATCAAAAGATGTGCTTGCTCTATTACTCTACGAAAAACACAAGGTTTCAGAATATCTTCAAATTGCAAAGCAATTTTCATACTCAAGTGCACTTCCTAAAATGTTTCATGAAACTGTTACATCAATTTTGGATAGTAAATCAAAGAAATAATAAACACTGTGAAAATTTTCAGTACACATAAAGTGTTCCAGTTTAGGAAGCTTATCCTCATGTGGATTGTTTTAATGCCTTTTCTTAGTCAGCCAAGAATATTGATTTAGAAATAAAGCATAGTGGTTTAAGAAGAAACAGAATCATAAATTTCTTAGGATCTCATATCTCCATTTTCTCTCCTTTGTTGAAAGCTGATTTTCCTTTTCTTGGAATTGATCCTAAAGCCTCTGAAATATAGAAATTAGGAATAAACTTGGTCCTTTTGTTAAAGTATCTTTATCGTTAAATATCCTCATTTTCTTCATGTTGAAATACTCTTTCAACTTATTTCCAAAAGCATGTATGTCAACACAGTCATCAGTAATATAATATGTTATGATTGACTGCAGAATGACCATTTGTTATTTTATACTAAGGTTCTAAATTTTTCTGATAATTTGCCTGATATGTTTATCTAGAATCTACACTAACGAGCCAGCACTATTCTCCTTTATGTCTTTTCCAGAATTCTTTGATAAACAATGAAAGGTCATCTTTTTTTTTTCCTTTTTTAGACTGCTACCAGAAAATACTCAGAATGAGATAAATGGGAGTAAAGGGCAATGTCTGATGTTGCTTATCCCCTAATGCCTAACTCTGCGCCTAGACCCTAATAGGCAAACAAAACATTTGTTAAATGAATGTTGACCATTGAACCACTTGCATTTTTTTGTTCCTAGTGTTACTTAAAACTCTTTAAATCTTCTTCCTCCCTTATTTTCATCCTCAGTATATGCAGAAGACAGTAGTAGCTACCATTTATTTTGTGATGTCTGTGGACTAGGCATCACTGATTATCACAATTTTTCTAGGTTTAGAGTTTCTCAAATGTCCATATGAAGAAACTACTGGTGATAGTAAGTGATATTTTTCAAACTTACGCAACTCATGAGAATCAGAGCTAGAATTCAAATTCAATCTGCTTGATTGAACTTTTCCATTGTGTTCTGCTTCTAAAACGTTTCAACTCAAATACCAGTAATAACAGAGGATACTTATTTTACTTCACTATCTAATGATAACTGGCAGAGATAGGATTTGAAACCAATCAGTATGGCTCTAGAGTTTGTTCTCTTAGCCATTTTCCTTAAATTCAGAGGAAAAAGTGAGCACGCATAGTTTATTAAAAGTAAGTTATTTAATATTTTACCTGTGGGTCAATGAACTAAGCCATAAATTCTTCATCTACTTCTTCTACAGCAGCCTGCTTGAAGAGTAGTAGACAAAATAAGTTTGGCTGAACAAATGAAGTTTTGTCTCATTGAATGTGGCATTCAAGCTGTAGAAATGAAGCTAAAATTCCGCTGCATAGTGTCTGTGTGAGGGGAGGAAAGCATAGGCTGAGTACATTCAAGAGGGAGGAATTTAGAAGGCAAAAAGAAATATCAAAGGACTTGTAATGTGCAATGTTTCAGGTCTTGTCTCTGTGTGAAATATGAAGTAAAACCCATATTATCCATCAAAGCTTTTAGAGTTGAATGGAGTTGAACGAGGGTAGGGAAGAGAAACAATCAGGAGCAAATTATTCCAAAATGGGCACAACCACATATTTATTATCTTTCCTTATACTAAATGCAAGCTTTTACTCATTTTTCATAATTCATATGTTTTCATAGGTCAATAACAGTCCCGCCTCCCATAAAAACTTCAAATAATTGATGATCTAGAAAGATGTTTCCTGTTTATCCTGAGGATTTCCCTACTATCTTCACTGCAATATTCATGTATAATATGTTGCAACTTATTTAATGAACATTCAAGAGAAAAATCCAGAGACCACATTAATATACCATTTTAAAATAAAAATATATATACAGGGAAAAAAGTCCTTGCCCTAAGTCACTTAACTATGACATTGCTGGATGAGAATCTGGGACTCTTCTATACCTATGTTCTTATAACTGAATTAAAGGCACATTTTATAAAGAGGCCAGGTAGATTGGATCTGCAACCACTCTGATTTGAAAAGCTAATTCTTTGCCTTTACACCATTCGAGTCATCACTACAAACGCGCCCATCCCCAGACAGTGTGTACTGTACCCATTAGGTGTGAATTTATCCGTCTCTTCCATCTCCCTTGCTTCTGCCCGACACCCCATGAATGCTACTTGCATGTGTGCACTTAAGTATTGATCGGTTAGTACCAATTTGATAGTGAGTACATGTGGCGCTTGTTTTTCCATTCTTTTAAACCTCTGAAGTTTAGAACTAAAACTTTTCCTTGGAATAAAAAAAGATGCTATTGCTAATACATAGATTATGCCTGTTTTCTTGTGTTAATGTTTTTATATCATTCTGTTCTTCCACCACTTTGAAAAGAAAGGTAATTTCCATTGCTTTACAAGGGAAAAAAAACCCTCAAACTTATTTCCATTAGTTTCTAACTTCTCCATTGGATTATTACTTTTTTTATCTTTTTCACATCAGCCACATTGGTACACTTTACTCTCCTTGTCTGATGCAATCAGTGTAAATGAAATGGAGAATTGAAAGGTCAGTACCTTTCTAATTCAGGAAACACCATTTCATTTTACTTTCTCCAATTTCTTCTAAGCCATGAGTCCTTGTCCCTCAGTGATTAAAATGTTATAAGCATAGTGCTCTTAAGAGTATAGACATTTTCCTGTTTAGTGTTTTCTAACATTATTAAAGTTTTTCTTAGACCATTATGACAAATATGGCAACTCGACCTCATTTGTGTGATGTTAGTTTTAATTTTTCATTTCAGAACTTGCACTCCTATTCAACAGTAATTACAACAGCATTATTTCTAATAAGAAAAACTATGTAATGAGAAAGATGGCCTTTAAAATTAATGAAAGATTTTATTTCATATTTTCTTGTGTTAAAATATAGTTGTTTTTCTAAATAAGTTTTATGCTTGTTAAAACATATATCCTAAATTGAACCTTTGAGTGAGTAAAAAATGTTCAATTGATAATTGTCAAAATCTTTGTTACTGTCAACCTATGATGTTTAAGTATTAATATTATTGTTATATGGAAAAGATACATACAAAAGGATTATAACAGAAGATTACTCATTGGCAGAGATTCTACGCCAATGGTTATATCTTTCTTTCTTTTAGTAATAGAACTGTCCATAGCTAAGTCTTAGCAGATCTGATGACTAAAGCTAAAAGACTTCCCATGTAGCCAGGTATGACAATTTGATAAAGCCCTGCTATAAAAATATGAACAGATATGATATTTTCAAATTTTGTCATATTTGCATAAAATAAAATTGTTTTATTCGTTCATTTCCTTCTTTATTCTTTTCTATTATCTGTGTAATGGAAATTCCTGTAACTACTACTTTGGACCCAAAGTAGAGTAGAAAAAAACTTTTTTAGAAAAATAGAAGTTATTGCCAAACTGAGTGCCTGAAAGAAGACTTAAAGTAGAACTTCCCTGGACCACTTGTACAGCTAGAAAATTGTGTGCAAAAGAAATAAACTTCTATATAATTAATTTGAATCCACTAGAAACTCAGTATTATAAATGAATATAGTTATATCACAAATGACACACTTAAGCATCATAATAGTCTATTGTCTCTGAAATAATTCTGTAGTGCACTCCACAAGCATGATATCAATGAATTTTTCATTTAAAATCAGGAAATATTATTTTACTAAGGTAAAAAGCCCACATAGCCTTCATTTCTCCAGAAAAGAATAATTCTGTTGTGAGTCCTCAAAAATAACAAACTTAGGTATGAGTAGCTTTGTTAATGTAGGATCATAATCATGGATTTTTATGGTAAAATTATAGATACGCACTCAAATGAGTCTGAGTAAAACATCAATATAATGTGGAAAATATAAGGAATTAATTACATAAAATACAATGTGGCCACAGTAGAAATGTACAGCTGCAGACAGAATGTCTTTATATTTTTGTAGAACTGAAAGACTTCTCATCTCTCTATACGCATCGGTTCAGTTTTCCTCCCTGAATACTGACTTCTTAGGCAAGGTGTTTCATTTTTGTTTCCCCAGATTTTTACTTGACCATATCTTGAGCTGTTATTTGTACTAGTGATAGTGCCAAATATATGGACACTCTTAACAGTGATCTCCACATTTACCTGATTCAGTCTATCAACATTCCAAACACCCTGAAGTAAAATAAAATGATTTGCCCAGCTTGGATCAGGTATTCATTTTCAAACTTCCTAATCCCCTCCCTCTACTAAATAGCTTACTGGAGGTTGGGTGTGGGTATGTTATCCAGGCAGACAGTAACTGGGATCTCCAAAGATAAATAAAAACTGTTGATTAGCTGAATGAATCTATTATTTCTTCTTACATTTGAATCATATGGGATATAGGCAATTATTTCTTTTACTTGACCTTTAGGTATCTGAAGTGTAAAATGTCTCTATTGGGCAAGGGAATACACATAGGGTTTAATTATTCTATACATAATCATTATTTAAAAGTTGGGTTTGTGTATGTTCCACATTCATTGTCATTATATTAATTATGATTATACATAATTTTAGTTTGAAAAGAGAGTATTTTAGAGGAGAAAATAATGTTTACTATAAACATAAGCAATGTGAATAAGATGCAAGAATACTAATTGCTATGAAGCTACAACTATTTAAAATATTTCAGAAGCAAACGTGTGTCCTCAAACAGAAACTGGCCTGGTACGGTGTCTCCGAAAAGCTCATCTTCAGCTATTTTCACTTAACCATTACGTCCCAGTAGTCTCACAAAGATAATATTTTTAAAAGTTTTACTTGATTTACTATCTCCACTTTTTATGAAAAGAAATGTCCTTAATATATTTTCCATAATTCATATAGTTTTCTATGAATCTAAATGACTCACCTGTTACAACATCCTGTTCCATAATTGATCATTTATTCATTAATAGTAGTGTTAATCTAAATGAAATCCAGTGATTTCATTTATTTTAGCCACCTATTCACCTTCTAGAAAAACAGATTATTGGAAAATAAAATTTGGGGATGCTAGGCTAAAAAGACGTATTTGTGGAGCTGATTTTTTAACAATGTTAGGCATCTTGTTGGATGGGGATGTCTTTAAGTAATGAAAAAAAAAGTTCTATTTTTTGCAGTTATGGTATCTACTTATAAGTAATAATCAAGCCCATATTTGAAATGAATTCTAGATTGTAAATTTAAAAAAATAATATCCAAAATCATAATTAAGTTATGTATTACATGGATCTTTGAAACAGAAGAATTCCATGGAAACATTAGTGACAAAACTGCTAATTTGAACTTAAATCTTTGAATTTTATTTGTCTGACTTGCTACTATGAGGCTATGTGTGGTATTTAGCTCTTTGTTCATACTGGATCTACCAATGATTTTTTAGATAAATAGATCTACAATTACATGGATTCTAGCTTCAATTACCATAACATTTCATTTGATTAATATACCATGAAGAATAATCTGTGTTTCTCCAATAGATCATAGTAATATAAATGGGTTGGAACTTTTTTCTAAGGTGGGTAGCACACACAATGTAATACCATAACATATCTTAATATTACATATAATTAGAATGTTAAATGCCACCAAATACACTTTTTAAATTACAGCTAATGTACCTCTCAGCAAAGAGTTGCTCACCTGCTAAACAGTCACATATTTAAAGCTCTTTTCCAAGTTTTCTTATACTCTCAAGGATAAGACAGAGTAAAATAATGATACTATTGGAACTACACATAATCAGCTCCTATAAAAACATCTAGTCTTGATTCCAATTATGTTAATTCATTGCAGCGGGACTGTACATTTCAATCACCAGCAGGTTCAGTGTCTCTCTGAAGCCCCTTGGCAGCACACAATCAGTCCCCATGAAAGTATTTAGCAAATCCCTTTGTGATGCATGAGGGGTTTAAAGCAGTAATAAACCAATCCCTTTACATTGATAAATTCCTCTTAAGTCAATGAGGGCTTTGCTGGAACTGTAGAATGAGGATTTTTCTTCTGCAGTTCAATCTCCAGAAGAATCTCAGATAATATATAATAATACAGACATCCATTTTCAACTTGTAGACCCACTGTAGGGCAAGAGGATCATAACTCACAGTAAAACAACAGTTTAAATCTGAGTCACCCAATTTTATTTAGTCCCTTAGAAATGCTAGTGATACTTTTTCTGCAGCATTGGCATTTAAATGTGTCACTGCTGCATTCCTGTACACTTAATGGAGCTCTCAAGGCACATTTGTTGTGGTGTTGTGGAAAGGGTTACATTGCAGTGTTATGGCTTTACCTGTAAAGCTCCTTTTGTAATAAAGACGTTGATTTTTAAGTCCATAGTGGAGTTTTTGGCATAGAATTCTACTGAAGCAGAAGCACAATTACATTTGAAGACCCAAAAGGAATATACTTGGTAGAACTGTAAGCTTAATATGAGTATTAACTTGCTCCCTGACATAATCCTTTGTTGTTGAGTAAGTGGAGATTTCCCTTAGAAATTTTTTTTTTCTTTTTCCAAACGTTAAGCCATTTATTAGAGACTAACATACCCAATGTTGTCAAAGGGAATATATTCTGAGAGGAGCAGCTATTGTAAAATATAGAATGCCATGAAAAAGTATATTAAAGTTTATAACTCTAAAAGCATGACTTAATTAAGAATTGTGATCTGCAGCAGTTATTTAGCAAACCTTGACTTTTTTCAATTTTCCAGACTGATGGTGCATTGCAATAGGGGAAGTCTGGCAAGGGTTGTCCTACTGACTTTGGAATTCTTTTAACATTTTTAATATTTTAAAATACTTTAAATATTCCAATTTATAAAATAGCGTAGGGATTTCTAATAAAGAATCCAAAATATACTAGGCAGAAGTTTTGATGTATGTAAATTGTCAATAACTTACAGATCTACTTTTCATATCTTGATATATTATAGGAACTTTGGCTCAATGTACTAAAAGAATACCTAAAATAATGGCCCTTAGGCTTAAATGAGAACAAGTCTTTAGTTAAATATATATTTCTTCAATCTGCATCTTGGTTAAGGATAAGTTTAAGGACATCCAACCTAACTTTATATTCAAAATGCATGTTGTTAGGTAGGCTCATAATAACATCTACATGATTTACTCTCTTCTTAGAGGAGTGATATGTAGCTTTATAGGCACATAAATGATATATATCTGTATACACCTACATTCTATTGAGATTTTAAATTCTTTCCTATATTATATAAATTAAAAATCACTGTCTAATATCTAAATATGTTTAAAATATTTCTTAAACATTTACTATAGTAAAGGTCATGTATTTATAATAAGGAGAAATAAAATGTTCAACAGTATTTTTCCTGTCTCACCAAAGAGCTTATAACCCACTGAGTGAACAGAATCTGTAAATAATTTCTACAGAGTATAAAACTGTTATAATAATGAAATTCCTTGAGGCTTATAGACTCAGAGAAGGACACTCAAATTGGTCTGAAGTACAGAGATTTACAGAGGAAATAACACTTTTGTTGGTTCCAAAAAAAATGGTTACATGTAAATACTAAGTATACGAGGGCATACAGTTATCTAGAAAAGACCACCTAATAGATTTTGATTGCTGCCATCATTATAACCATGGAAAAATGACATATGTTTAAATTCCTGTGTAAATATACCAGCACTTTATAAAGGCCCTAAAATTGTTGTGTGTTAAAATAAAACAAAAAAGTATACATTGAAATCAATAACTTCAAATTTCAGAGTGTGCATAGGAAAAAACTATACAGAACAATTTTAAAACACAAGAAATTAATATTACTTACAATTATGCAAAAAATTTTAGGAGTGACATTAATCACTACCAAAAGTAGTCTAAAAAATCAAGTTACCTTGGACACCATAGTATAAGCATGATTGGGTCAAAATGCTATCTTAGCTGGTTTCTGCTGCTATTACAAAATGCAATAGATTAGTGGCTTAAACTGCAAACACTTATCACAGTTCTGAAGGCTGGGAAGTCCAAGATCAAGGTACCTGTCCATTTGCTTCCTGGTAAGTTTCAATGCTGGCAAGTGCTCTCTTCCTAAGTTGCAGATGGCTATCTTATTATCATTTCCTCACATGGCCTTTCCTTGGTGCCTATAATTGGAGAGAAAAGAGAGAGATCTTGTGTCTCTTCCTCTTTCTTTAAGCACATAATTCCTTCATGAGAGCCCACCCTCATGTCTTAATCTAACACTAATAACTTCCCAAAAGCCCATCACCAAATAATATCACATTGTGGATTACAGCTTCAACAAATGTATTTTGGGAGATCACAGACTCAGTCCATAGCAAATGGCAAAGACCAGATTAGAGGAAAAGAAAGTTATGTTTTTGGTTCAATATCCCCATTTCACACAAAGTGTCCAACAGGCAGTGAATACTCAATATATCTCAAATAAATAAGGAGTCTTTCACATGGCAGTGCTGTCTCACAGGTCCTGTTGATATTGTCAAGTACTCAATTTCCTTGATTTATTTTTCCTTCTGACTACCTATGCATACATTCTCCTGTTACTGAAAATTATAGATTCTGCTCTTTCCTTTGGAGATAAAGACGAATTCAGACCATCTTTCAACACAATCTCTCATTTAATAGTTCTTCTGATATTGTCAAAACATATTTTAGAATAAAAACTATATATAAGTAAAAATTTCATGTGAAAGACTTAGAAATTATGAATGGTAATGCACAGATAACATTATTTTAAAGACGTAAAAATTGATAGAAATATGGAGAAATTGACAAACCCACCTTCACAGATGTGGAAACCACCCAAGTGCCCTTCAATACATGAGTGGCTTAATAAAAATACATGGAGTTCTACTCAGCCACAAAAAACAATGGCAATCTAGCACCTCTTGTATTATCCTGGATAGAGCTGGAGCCCATTCTACTAAGTGAAGTGTCACAAGAATGGAAAAACAAGCACCATGTGTACTTACCATCAAATTGGTATTAACTGACTTAACTGACCAACCCTTAAGTGCACATACAGAAGTAACATTCATTGGGTGTCAGGCAGGTGGGAGCGGGAAGAGGGGATGGGTATATTCACACCTAATGGTTGCAGTGCACACCATCTGGGGGATGGACATGCTTGAAACTCTGACTGGGACGGAGCAAAGGCAATATATATGACCTAAACATTTGTGCCCCTATAATATGCTGAAATAAAATAAAAAGTTTTAAAAAGGAAAATTTAAATAAATTTCTCTGAATAATAGGGAGCTAAAACAGACAAACATATAATAAAGATATAGAATATTCACACAGCATAACTTGTAATAATAAATGCAATATAAAAAATAATTGGATATTATACATTGCTTAAGGATAAGTATAAGAATACTTATATTGATAAAAATTTACCATGTAAAAGGTAATTAAGGCAGTTTCCAAAAATTTCACAGATGTAATGTCAAGTTCACCATATTTTCTGACCACAATGCATATCGAAATTATGTGACATTAATATTATCAAGTGAAATTGATAGGAAATTTGAGTATTCAAGTGAATATTCAAGAACAGTGTTAAATTCAAGCAATTTTTTCTGCACAATAACTTATGGCCTTTATGTTACTAGAATAAATTTGCATCTTTGAACATAATAAAAATAATTGAGGAAAGAACCTTGAAACTTAAACTAAAATTTAACCTTCTTCTCTTCAATAGAACCTGAAAGTTAGAAACAGGTAAATTTACTTTCCTTCATTGAACAAAGATTTGTTCAAAGATCATGTTACTAGATTCTGAGGTCACAAATGTCAACAAGAAATATGTGGTCCTTTTCCTCATGGATCTTATTGTGAATAAGACAATATAGAAATTAACCAAGTTTATAAAAACAAACAAAGGAACACTAAAAGAATCACAAGACTATATAACTTGGAGATTCAAACCTAGTAGAGGGAACAAGGAAGACTTCTGGGAGGCATTTACATTTAAACTCAGAAGACCACATAGTTTATCATGATGTTGATAAAAGTTTATTAGCTTGTCAGCTAAGTTTTCATATAGTAAATACCTCGTGCTTTTGCCACCTAAAAATTAGCCATCCTTCATTCAGTAAAATACTTTTTATCATTCTGGATAATGATATATATCAGAGGGGGCTGTAATCAGGTAATAATTATAAAATGTGACATAGACTACAGGTAATCAGTACACCTCAAGGTCAATTAAGCCCAAGAAGAATTTCCTTGTAATCATAGAAAATACATTCACTTAAATGTAGGCATAGACTTAATTTAAAATTGGATATATACTACAGAGTGCAGAACTGAGAAAAGGGAAAAATCAGATTCCATTGAGCAGTGTCACTTGAGACCTTGAAATCTGGAACTGTGTCTCTGGATTTCAGAATTAGGTGAAGCAAAATTGTCCCACATTCCTTTTTTTTAACAACAGATATTAAATATTTATTCTCTTACAGTTACAAAGTCCACAGATCCAAAATCAAGGTGTCAGCAGGGTTGTTTCCTTCTGAAGCGTCTGAGGGAAAATTTGTTCTACGCCTCTCTCTTAGCAGCAATCCTTGATTTCCCTTGGCTTGTAGCTACATCACTGTAATCTCTGCCTCTGCCTTCACATGGTATTCTTCCTTGTGTCTTCCCTCATTCCTCCAGCTGGTTTGGTTTAGGTTTGATGTTGTTTGAACACAAAATGAATCCTATTTGATGAAACATGCAACGATCCAAGTAGTTGTTATCAGGTTTTTCCTGCATGAGAAGCACCCTAAAATTTAGTGGCTTAAAACAAGAACAACTTATTATCCCCGTGATTCTTCAGGTGACCGGGAAATGTTTTTCTAGTCTCATATGTGTTAATCAATGACACTGCAGTCAACTAGTAGGTCAACAGGGGACCCGGAATAGTTGGGATGCTTAGGTCAGCTGGGCCTGTTTTTGTTCATATCTCTCATCTTCCATGATGGTATTTTTGGCCCTTCACATGGTAGACTCAGGGTTGTGAACAGTAAGACAGGGAAAGCCCTAAAGTGGACAAGCACTTTAAAAACCTCTCCTTGTGTCACCTCGGCCGATGTTACCCAAGGGGTGGGGAACTTTGGGCCTCGGGCCGTATGTGGCCTCCTGGATCCTTGAGTGCTGAATTTGTATTCAGTCAAGGGACTGCACTCAGGGACCTGGAGGGTCCAGGCTGAAGGTTCCCCACCTCAACACTGTGCAGGGTAAATTAAAATAAAATTAAACAAATAAATAAATAAATTTGAGGGGTAGATAAATAACTCCACCTCTTGATTGCAAGAGTGGCAAAGTAGTATTATTGTGAAGAGTGTGCATACTGGGATGGGAGAAATGTGTAACTATTTTTGGCAAAGACCATGATGAGTGTTTAGGGTAAATAACAGAAGTGAACATAAAAAACTATTTACAGAAATAAAAATAAAGAATATAAAATGGCCAAAGCAGCATAAAATGACGTTTGCTAGACTCACAAGAAGAAATAGAAATAAGCTGCCTTTCTTGTCACCTTAGATTTTCTTTTTTCAAGAGAATTGATAGTCTGAGTTGTATGATTTTGAGTAATTGACTAGTGCTCAGATTGAATTACAATAGTAGTGTCTGGATTTTTGAGATCTCATAGAATTTAGGTTTCATGGTCATATTTTCATAATACACTCAACTTTATACATCTTTTCACAAATTTTTATTATGTATCTAGAATACAGTATAGTCTCAATAAATATTTATTGAATAACTTACGTGATTTTTATGCTAAGCAAGATGTAAAAACTTTGTAACGGTAACTTGTTTACTATTTTAGAAAAACCTACTTATCCCGATCTCTAACCATAACCATTTTACCTCTTTTCTTGCCAGTACTTCTTGGTTAATAGGTTTTGTATGAATATTGACCACCTTCAGTTTTTTTCATAATTAGCAGTCATTTTGATGGGCCTTGAAATTTCCTATTATTCCAATTGTTTTGCAGGAAAACCTTAGAAATATTGTTGCAACCAATCAAAAGAAGCGCTGCTTTTCCCCTTCAATCTCGCTTCTAAATTTATCACTTCAGACTCCAAAAATTAGTTATTCATATATCTTTAAATAAAGCTGATTGGGATATGACTGAATATATAGATTAAAAACAGAAATCCTTTTATTTTGGGAGATTCTGGTAATTGCAGAACAGTGTCAAGGAGCATAGGTATTACCTATTTTCAGTAGGGAAAAAAAATACTAGAATATCACTAAATAATTCTGTTTTGAACTTTCTAGTGTGGTTACATTTCACTTTTGAAAACAAGTGTAAAAGGCCACTGCTGTCAAGAAGAATAAAATGTAGAAAGTATCTACCATATAGATTTGGCATAGGACCATAAAATATTGAATTGTAAAATTTTAAAACAGATTTATGAGGAAAATGCTTCCACGTAATTCCACTGCCCTGAATACCTTAAAAACTTGCTGAGATTTTAAAGTTTTCAAATTTAGGGAGATACAGAGGAGAGGGATAGAAATTATTGCCAAGATTTTACTTTATTGCTTACTGAACATTGTTCACTGTCTGAAAATACCTTGACACAGGTGACTGATTTTTACCACATAGTATTTCCTTGATAATGGTCCCACCTTATACTGAGAGGATTTAAACTGTATAATTCTGAAAATATTAATGAGTAAAATATATTTAATGTTGCCTGCGATTTTTTATTTAAAAGTTATATGTGCAATTCATGAGTGATCTCGGTAAAATAAAATTTTAGTTTTTCGTCAGTAAATCATGAAAATCCCTGTTTGCCTCCCCCATCCTAGGACAATACCCAGAGATGCACACTGCTAAATATTGTGTTCCATCCAATTAGAACTTTTCCTTGGCATTTATAAATGCTATATGTTCTACATAATACATATAATGCATTTTTCAGCTACGAACATATCATTTATCAAATATAGTATATTTTATAGTTTATGAGTATCCACGTGTATGAGATCACATGTGTATATTATTAGTTGACTTGCATTTATAGAAATATTTACATTGAAGTATAATGCACAGAAGAATGCAGAAATCACAATTTGTCAGCTTAGTGATTGTGCAGTCACCACTTAACTCAAAATATAGAAAATTACCAGTAGGTGAAAGTTTCTATGTCCTTGTCCAGTGAATACATGTTCTCTCCTTCCCAAACATAATCAAAATCATGACTTTCAATACCATAGAGTCGGTTTGCATGTATTTTTAATTAAATTAATAATTTTGTGTCTGGTTACAGTCTTATATAAATGAGATTAAATTTTATTTCTATATACCCTTCATACTTTTTATTGTTAATGAAAATGTAATGGTCTATTTCTTCTACAGCTGATAAATTTTGGGTTGAAAGAACAGTGCAAAGAACATTCTTGTACATAATTTTTGGTAAAAACAAACATTAATTTTCCTGGTTAATACTTCAAAGTAGAATTATTAGGTTACAGTATATGCATATGTCCATCTTTAGTAAATAATAACTACAAGTTTCCAAACCAATAGTACAAATTTGAACTTTGATCAGCAATATAGAGCAGCAGTCCCCAACTTTTTGGCACCAGGGACCGGTTACATGGAAGACAATTTTTCCATGGAAGATGGTGATGAGAGCTTCCCTCTCTCACCTACCTCTCACCTGCTACGCGGTTTCCAGGTTCCTAAGATTCATGGAAGACAATTTTTCCATGGAAGGTGGTGATGAGAGCTTCCCTCCTTCACCTACCTCTCATTTTCTGTGCGGCTTCCAAGTTCCTAAGATTCATGGAAGACACTTTTTCCACAAATGGGGGTGGGAATAGAGTTCTGCCACCGGGTCCCTAATAGGCTACAGACCTGTACCGGTCCATGGCCAGCGGTTGGGAACCACAGATATAGAGGATATACTAATGCTATACTATGTTGTTGCTGACACTTGCTATTGCTATTCCTTTTAATTCTATTCATTATGATTTGTATACAATAATATACAGTTTTGTTTTCATTTTAATTTCCTAAGGATAATTGAACATTTTATAATAATATACTGACCATGTTAAAATATATTTATAGAACATTTGCATATCCTCCTTGAGGATTCATGTTCAAATCTGTTTACAAATTTTTCATAAGGTTATTGGTCTATTCTTATTCATTTGTGGGAGATGTATTCTGAATATGTATACTCTGTTGTCAATATCTTCCACTCTTGAAATTATTTTTCACTCAAACATGGCTTATTTTGATTAATAGAACATCTTAAGCCTAATATAGTCAAAGTATTCAGACATTTTAAGGAATTATAAATTTATTGCTTTGTTTTTTATATTTTTGTAATCCAAGTTCATAAATATGTTTTAAAATCTAGAATCTGACTTATTTACCTATTATAGTTAACTTTAAAATCTACCTATAATTTATTAAATTCTATTATTCTTATAGAGATACAGTTCATGTAATGAAAAATCACCTCTTAAACTGTAAAATCCAGTGGCTTTTAGTATATTCACAAAGTTGTGCAACATTGACACTATTTAATTTCAGAATATTTCATTAACACCAAAAAACAAAGGAACCCATTAGCTAATCCTCATTTCCTTAACCTACTCAATCCCTTCCAATCACGAAACTACTTTCTGTCTCTATGAATTTGTCTATTCTGGATGCATCATAAAATAGAATCATACTATGACTGGCCTTTTGCATCTAGCTTCTTTCATTTAGGTTAACGATTTCAAGGTTCATCTGTGTTGTAGTGTGTATCAGCATTTTATTCATTTGTATAGCTCAATATTACTCCACTGTGTAGGTATACCACATATTATTTAGTATATATTAATTAATATTCCAGTTATTTGTATTTCAGGCTATTATGAGTAATGTGGCTATGAGCATTTATGCAAATGTTTAGTCTTTGCATATGTTTTTAATTATTTTTGGTATTGTTATGGTTTAAATGTGTCCCCAAAGGTCATGTGTTGGAAACAATTCCCAATGCAACAATGTTGAAAGGTGGGGTCGAATGGGAGGTGATTAGGTCATTGGTGCTCTGCCTTCATAAATAAATTAATGTTGTTATCATGGAATGGGTTCATTATCACAAAAGTAAGTTTGTTACACAAGTGAGTTTGGCCCTTTCCTGCTCCCTTGCTCTTTCTCATGCTCTCTTTCTCTTCTACCTTCCACTATGGGACAGCACAGCAAGAAGGCCAGATGTGGGCCTTGGATTTCCCATCCTCTAGAACTGTAAGAAATAAATTTCTTTTCTTCATAAATGACCCAGTCTGTGGTATTCTGTTGTTGCAACACAAGACAGACTAAGATAGGTATGTACCTGGGAGTGGAATTGCTAGGTACTATGGTAACTCTATGTTTAACATTTTGAAGACTGCCAAAGCATTTTCAAAGTAGCTGTACCATTTTACGCACTACAGTCATGCATGAGAGTTTCAAAATCTCCACATCCTCATCAAAACTTGTTATTCCTTGTCTTTTTGATTGCTGCCATCCTAATGTATATGTGGTATAACTTGGATATACATATGCAGTATATAGAAAAACATAAAAATATTTAATATTTTCAAAATAATAATGATGTGATGAGCAATGTAATCTTAGTCAGAAAATGAGAGAAATAAAGACAAAAATGTAAAATTGAATGCTTAGTGAGTTTGAATGACTTCCCTAATGTCAATTTTTTAGTAACTGGCGTAACTAAGTCTCCTGACTCCTTGGCAGGCTCCTGCCACAAGACTTTTAATTTAAACTTAATTTGCAAAATCCTCAGTTTTTGGCAAATGCTAGAACCCAAAACTATACTTACCAGCATTCAGAATAGTATTCTATCATGTATCATATAACACATAATATTCTATCATGTTATACTAACCAAAAAGATGTCAATGTTGATGAATTAGGTATTCTCCTAACTTGTTCACAGCTCTCTAACCCTCTCTAACCCTTTAGAGTTTTTTTCCGTGTAGTGTTTTCAATGGGAAAGAATAAAGAGGCAATGTAAATTCATGTATACTTGGTCATTTAAACTGGTCATGAGTATAACAGCAAGAGAAATGGCAAGAGAGACAAACTCCCAAAATATTCTTTAGCTAAGAGGTGGAACAAATGTCTTTTAATCCACATCTCAAATACTTGTCTATATAATCTCAGTCTTTGTTCACAGTATTAGTTCTTCCTAATCCCCTTATCAATTATTCCTCTCCTTTGTAGTCACAAGAATGACATAACTACATACTCTTTCTCTGTCATCCTCATTTTATTCTTGCTTGTAAAATAAGATATATTCTTCTTGATCCAAACAAGGTCTGATGGATAGAATCTTTTACTGATTGAATACATACTATTTTATCAAAATTACTTTTAAATAAAACATGCAGAATATTCCCAAACATGACCATATATGGAACAACTGACATGTTTCCTTCCCCATATGTTATTTAACCTAATGATTATATTTATTTAAGTACTAATGTCCCTTTCCAATCAGGACTATCTTTGAATTACATATTATTCTCCCTTTTTGTAGACATTGTATGTTTTCCTTTGCTTTCACCAGAAATTTTCTGCTGATTTGCTGTTATCCTACCAATCCAATTCCCAGCTAAACACAGTTGCCTCCATGCAATGCCTGTATAAAATACTTCATTCCGTTCTTCAGTAAACTAGAGGAAAGCAATCAAAATCAGTGCTGTCAGCCTCTTTCCTCATTCATGTCTATCAGAGATCAGTACCTCTCCTTAGAATTCTTAAAATTTATGGGCATGATGAGATAATGTTCCATTTAGTTTAGGACTTTTACTTTTAAGAAGTTTGACATATTTCTATTTAAGCTTTATTTAATCAGAATAACTCCTCTGTTTATTATTATAGCTAGTTACACGTTGCTATATTTAGCTTGAGAATAAACAGTGAATACAGCAGTGGCTATTCAAACCAGTTCTACTGAAATGTAAAATACTTACATGTGAGGAAAGCTATTCTTTTATTCACATGCTAACTTTATTTTATTCTAAATACTTATTTTTCAATATATTTATGGGACACAATATGAGGTTTTCATGTTTACATTGATTTGTTAAAAGCTATCTTTTTTGAATAATTAAAAATGAGACAAAATTGAGCAGAGATAACCAAAATAGGGTTAATTACAAATGACATTTATTTGAAAAATGATCTTAACTATATATGTGATGATGTATAATTTAGAATTTCAGAAAACATATATCTGACTGGGTATTCCAGTAGCTGATCAGATACCCAGCACAGGAAGCCAGTCAGAGAAGCAAAGTGATTAAAGAAACTTTATCATCTTGACGTTGCTAAATTTTCTCTTTTTGTGTTTTTAAGTTTGAGTTATTGATTTCAATCAAAACTAAATTTAAATAGCTAGAAAATATTAACAGCTGTTGGGTCCATATTATACAATATCGATTTTTCCCATTTATGTTGGGAACTTTTATTTGAATGTATACATACACAGATATACATTATGAGGAACCATTAAGCCAAATGATTATAAAATGATAATTCTGCCCAACTAATCTCGGAATGGACGATTTTTTGAGGTTCAAAGAGCTTAAATCCTTTTTTAATTTTTATTTCATCTAGTCAAATAAGTCTATTTTGTGGATGGTTCTAACTATTTTCACTGGTATTTTTCTAAATTTTTGACAGGTTGACCTTGAATTTTCTCACTTTTTGTTTCACCTAAATTGACTTAGTAATTCAGGCAAAAGATGCATTTATCTCCCCATCAATAATGACCCAAAAACCAGCAATAAAATTACTTATACAAAGTTTTCTTATTAATAGATATTTTCAAAGTCATCTGCTTCAAATGATCGTTTGAGAATCTTGTGATAGAGTAGCATTAGCATTAGACTGAAGAATAGATTACATGATATAAAGTGTAAATCAATACATAGAAACAATAAATAAGTCTAATTTGTTTTAAAATTTCTCTTTCATTATCAGATAAATGTTTATAGGAAACCAAAATATCATCGTGTACTGAGTAAAGCAAAATGATTTTGGTGAATGACATCGTGCCATATAGAGCGGAATGTAGCAAAAGGGGAAGGGACTCATATTCAATCTGAGTATGAAAAAGGCTACAGTGATTATTGAGATTACAAGTTGTTCTTTCTTTATAGTATCCCAAGAATATTCTCCATTATTTTAATACCATACTGCACTATAATGGGGAGACTTTACAGCTCTCAGAGTTTACCATGAATATTTGGAGAAAGAAACCAATAGCTGAATATATATATATTTAAGTGTTATAATAAATGTTTGGCTCTAGCATAGAAATAAAGTTAATAATGGATTCCAGGCCTGAGAGGAAAGCACATTTTCATAGTACGTAGCATGTCTGAGGAAAAAGTATTTTAATATGATCATAGTATTTTTCACTATATAACATTGTTCATGTTCATCTTTTGTTTCTATAGTCAGATTTCTTTGGTATCAGTATGGATCCTATACTTACAGAGTTGTCGGTTGGTGTAAGTAACTAAATTCTTCACTTTTTTCACATGTAAAATGCGGACACTTAATTCATAGAGTTGTGTGACTATTGATTGTAATGATGGAGAGAATTTAGAATTGCCTGGTTCCTAAAAAGCACTTAGTAAATGTGCAAACATGGGTCCAGAAAATTAAGGAGGCCTCTGTACAATATTGTACTGTCATTGATCTGTATAAACAAAGCAATTTCTCTCTTTTAATTGCACTGCAGAAGAAAATCAAACTCCATTTTGCCTTTATATAATAAAGTATGCAAGCATTTTTCATCATATTGCTTTAAGGATGCTTACTGTCAATGGGTGCCAGAAGGATGGGATTTACTGATACTAACACGCATTTTACTCAACTACAATGATGATACAGTAATTATTAAACTCATCAAAAATTAGTTTTAAAACTCATATTACAGGGTAGAAGTGCCTTACAACCATAAAAAGACTAAGGGTTTAAATAAGGGGGAAAACAAACAAACAAACAAAAAAAAAAACCAAAGAGCTTAGTTATGTTGGATCATTAAAAACATTCTGTAATAATTTATTTTAATTTTGGGACCACTTCAAAAAATGCTTACTGGGTCTATTTGAATTATGGAAAATTCCAACACATATTTGCAACTATCTGGGGGGACTGTATTAGTCAACCCTGGCTGCCACGATAAAATTACCATAGACTGTATAGCTTCAGCAAGCGAAATTTGCTGAATTCTCACAGATCTGGAGGATGGGATGTCCGAGATTGAGGTGCTGACTAATTTGGCTCTTGGGGATTGCTCTCTTCCTGGCTTTCAGACTGTTGCCTTCTCCTCACTGTGTGTTCACGTGGCCTGTCCTTGGTGCATTCACACAGACAGAGGGAAAGAGCAAGCCTTATTGGTTTCTTTTCTTATAAAGGCGATTATCCCCTCATCAAGTCCCCATTTTTATTGCCTCATCTAACACTAGTTACCCCCCATAAGTCCCTTCTCCAAATACCATCACATAGGAAGTTAAGGCTTCAAGACATGAATTTGGATGGGACACAAACATTCAGTCCATAACAGGGAATCTAGACGGGATGATTTATAGCTTTGAGGGATAGGATCAAATGTCCACAGTAATGTCTGAAAGATTTTCTCATAAGAAAGGCCCTGCTCAACAAAGCTCTCTAATTAAATTGAACTGGTACCTTCAGGAAAATATTAGGGAGTAAGAAACAAAAGGCTACTACATCCCCTGAGAGCACAGTTCCATCTCCTGTAGAGATTTAATTCCTACTAAGGTATATGCAGTGAGTCCCACATTTGATCGGTTGTCAGATTCAAGTCAAAAGTTAAACGGTTTATGGATAAGTAATAAAATGATTTTTAAAGAGGGAGGGAGTATAAAAAACTTGAACAAAGAGTCTGCTTAAACTGGTCAAACTACATGCTGCTTGGTTGTGTTCATTGAAGTATTAAAATAATAATGCACAAATGGTGCACAAAGTCTTAGTCACTTCCTCAGATAAATAAAAAACAAAATGCAAAAAGAATGGAATATCCAAAGTCCTATGGTATAGATAAAGAACTTATGAAAATTATTATAGTTCTGTCAGACCAAGATTTATGAAAACAATGTGGATATGATTTGTCTGATTCTAAAGAAAGGAGTACTAGTGATTGAAATATTTTGAGGAGGTTCTGAGTTAATACGATTTATGAAAACAAAAACATTTGTTGATATTTAAAATGCATTGACCAGATCATCATAGCCATTTAATAAAAGGTGCCATTTTAACTGGAGGAGGGCCATTGACAAGTTATACCCAATATATTTGAAAATAAGCAGTAGAAAGGAAAAAGTCTCCAAAGTCAAAGAGAGGCTCTGGAAGGTTTTTTTATTTCAGAAATCAAGGTGGGAATAGGAATTCCATGAGGAGGAGGGGAAGCTTCATATATCTGGCCTAATTACAACTTCAATATTTTTGGTTCCTAAGCTAGAACTCAGACATGAAAATATTCTGGGTATTCATTCATTCAGGGCGAGGAATGTTAACAGAAATGGAATCAGAATTGTGTATCCTAAAATACCAAGCTAAAAGAAGAAAATTACAAAAAAGATATGGAACTCAGAGTACCTGAATATATAAAATGAAAGTGTAGCCTACAGCACAACTTCCTAACTGCTCATTACCATGAATAAATATTTATATTCAATATACAATTAGTAGAAATGATCCAGATTGTAGAAGATCAGAGGCTAATTCCCATGGGCAATCAATGGTTTGTAATTAATGAATGCTACTTTGGAACTCATTTCTGTACAGAATTTCCTTTTATAATCAGTCAGTCATTATGACCCCATAAAAATTTTGGAATGTAATCACTGAAGCTTGTGTATAATCTTTTTTCTACCTAGTACAGGGGTCAAAAGGAGGATATGTATGGGAAGGAAATACCCTTGATAATGACCAACAGTTGATATGAACAAATTACTTAAACATTACATTATATTGATAGAAGTATAATTATGGCATTATTATAGGACACAATGAATTCATGTGGAATAAATATTTTGATAATATTGACTGTGTAACTTATTTACCTGATAAATTGAAATGATACCCCTTAGTGCTCTCTAACACATAGAAAACAACTGTCCAATTTATACAAGATAGATAATAAGGTCACAAATCAGCAATTCAACCTACATGCAGAAAGCAATACACATTCTTTTAAAAAGGTGAAGAGCTAATTATTCAGTTGTTAAACAATATGAACCTTTCTCTCTGAAGGAGTATGAAAGACTATAGTTTATTTACCTGATATTATTTTCTTCAATGCACTTGTCCCATTAGATATTTGACATAGGCATTGACATAGTAATAAAAAATAGTTTGCAATGTTATATAGGATATAATCATTATTTTGGAAAGTTTATAATTTAAATAGCTAGTGAGATAATAAGGTGACTGTAAAGAAATGGCAGGTCAAGAAGTATGTTTAAGTACAGTCATGCATCACTTAACGCTATATTCTAAGAAATGTGTCCTTAGGCAATATTGTCATTGTGCCTACATCATATTGTACTTACACAAACCTACATGATATAGCCTACTACATACTAAGGCTGTATGGGATAGCTATTGTGTGTAAGCTACAGAGCTCCACAGCATGTCACTGCACTGAAAATTGTAGGAAATTGTAACACAGTGGTAAGTATTTGTGTATCTAAGCATATCTAAGTATGGAAAAGGTAGAGTAAAAATATGATATTACACTCTTCTGGGACCACCCTCATGCAATCTGTTGTTGACTGAAATGTCTTTATGTGGTGCATTACTGTATTGGATTTCAGGGGAGGATGAGACTTTAATCTTACTTATAAAAGAACCTCATGTGGAACCATTGAGGCACTCACCTACAATTCAATGTGGCCTACAGTATCTGCTAAGAGTGGTGCTAGCACTAGCTTAGGCAAGTTACCAAGCTGATAAAAGTGATGGATGGGAATATTTCTAGAGAATGATATATTACACTATATTATTGCAATGTATATATGACTAACAGCTTATTGCACTAAGCAAGTTCACGTCAGCTGGAATTGCTCTATGCCCTGCCCCCACTTGTTTGGGAATGGTCGCATGTGTTTAACTCTCTCTTTTTACCCCCGCAGCCAATGAACTGAACTGGTTCTTCACTTTCATGAGCTTGTAAATTTTTTTTTTCAGGAAATTATGAGAGTACAAACATTTGGGTTACATTTTATATCTTTGCCTCTGCCTAGCAAGGGTTAGAGGCATGCCCTTCCCCTCTACAATTCCCACCGCCTGTAAAATTGACATATGACTTTCTAGGGATGTTGTCCCATAGTTCACTGATGCTCTGTTTGTTTACAAATTTTAAATTATTTCTTCATGTGTTTTATTTTGAATAATTGTTATTTCCCTAAGTCGGGTGAACTAATGATTTGCTCTGCAGTGTCTAGTTAGTTGTTAATCACACAAGGTAGTTTTCCTCTCAGACATTGTAGTTTTGGCTCTGGAAGTTTGATTTTATTCTTTATGTCTTTCTGGTTACTGTTTAACTTTCATACTCTTTTCTATAAGTTTTTGACCAAATAGAATATAGTAATAATAGCTGTTGTAATATCCTTGCCTACTACTTCTTTCATCTCTGTCATTTCTTGATTTGTTGCTATTGATTTTTCTCCTCATTATGAGTTGTATTTTACTGTTTTCTTGAATTCATGGTGACATTTTATTGGATGCCAGGCATTATAATGTTTAACTTGTTTGTGCTACACTTTTTTTGTATTCTCATTAATACTCTTGAGCTTTGTTCTGGAATATTGTTAAATTATTTGAAACTATTTGACCCCTTTGAGGCTTGCTTTTAAGATTTGTTACATAGCACCAGTGTAACTTTGAGTCATGAGCTAATTATGTCCCACTACTGGAGGCAAGGTATTTCTCAGTGCGCTACCTGATGCTTCCTAAATTACTTTGTTTTTTTCAGTCTTGCTGTTGGGGATAAGAATGATTTCCAGTCTTGTGTGAACTCTTAGGATTGTTTCCTCTAAATCTTTCACATGGTTCTTTCCGTGACCAAGTGTAGTTTCCTCACTTGGATGGATTAATACAAAATTAGTCATGACTTAAGGAGACTCTCCGTAGAGCTCCAGAGCTCTCTCTGTACAGGCCTCTTATCTCCAGTCCTGTCTCCTAAATGCTCTTACTGCCTCCAGTTTCTGCATCCCTACATTGTTCTCTTCATCGTAGTCCCAGGCTTAGCCTCATTCCCCTTTCCCTGCATTGTGGTGTGAATATACAGATGCCCCTCCACTTATAATAGGGTTACATCTTGATAAACTTATACATTGAAAATATCATGTTGAAAATGAATTTAATACACTTAAACTACCAAACATCATAGCTTAGCCTAACTATGGTAAACATACTCAGAAAACTTATATTAGCCTACATTTGGGCAAAATCATTTGGCAACACAGTAGACTGTAGAGTATTAGTTGTTTACCATCGTGATTGCAAAGCTGATGTGGAGCTGTGACTCACTGTCGTTGCCAACATTGTAGGAGAGTATGATAACACATATCATTAGCCTGGGAAAAGATCAAAACTCAAAATTTGAAGTATGATTTCTACTGAATGCATATTGCTTTTGTACCATTGTTAAGTCAAAAAATTGTCAAACACATGCAAAAATGCTCAACATCACTAACCATCAAGGAAATGCAAATTAAAAACACAATGAGAGAGCACCTTACCCCTGTTAGAATGACCATTACTAAAAAGTCATAAAACAATAGATGCTGGTGTGCATGCAGAGAGAAAGGACACTTACACACTGCTGATGAGACTGCACATTAGTACAACCTCTGTAGAAAACAGTATGAGGACTCCTCAAAGAAATAAATGTAAACTTACCATTCAACCCAGCGATCCCACTATTGGGTATCTACCCAGAGAAGAAGTCATTTTACCAAAAAGATATGACACATGCACTTGAATGTTTACTGTAGCACAATTCACAATTGCAAAATTGTGAATTCAACCTAAGTGCCCATCATCTGATGAATGAATAAAGAAAATGTAGTGTGTGTATGTATACACACACACACATACACACACATATATATGTACACACATATACCATGGAGAACTACACAGCCATAAAAAGGAATGAAATAAGGTATTTTGCAGCAACTTGGGTGGATTGGAGACCATTATCCTGAGTGAAGCAACTCAGGAGTAGTAAAACAAGCACCATATATTCTCACTAATAATCTGGAGCTAAGCATTGGGTACACACAGGCACCCTGAGAAATGTAAAGGACATTGGAAACCAAGAAGGGGAGAGGGTGGGGGCAAGTGAATGATAAAGACTTACCTGTCTGGTACAATGAACATTATTTTGGTGATAGGCACACAAAGCCTTGACTTAAGCATTACATGAAGTATCTATGTAACAAAAACATTTGTACCCCCTTAGTATTTTGAAATAAAAATATTTGCAAGTTGAACTAGTATAATTCATGGGCTGCTTGTTCTCTCAATATAGCAAGCTGTGCGCACCCATAGCGTTCACCTCTTTTATTCCTTTTGTTCAGGGATCAGTGTCCTGTGCAGCCTATTGACTTAATATCCCAAAATCATTGTTTTAAATACTTTGTCTAGATTTTTATTTGTTTCAAGTAGGAGGATATACAGTCTATAATGTTATACCATCGTGTCCAGAAACAAACATTCCTTCATTACATTTACATTTATATTGAGTTTAATTTTTTAAAATATTTCTGAATATGTCCTATACATATAATGTCTTAATATTTCATGTGGAAAATTGTTGGATATTATGGAAAATAATAGTTTTCATTCACTTATTCTTTCAACAATTATATATCACTTTTTCAGATTTAGGCTTAATTCTAACGTATCTATGAGATGATTTTTACAAAGTTTTTCCTCTTAGTAAGTTTGCAGACCAGAAGTAAAACCAGACAAGTATATGAACAAGTATCTTTAGGTTAATCCTGCCAGGAGAAACAGAATAAATCTATGCCATAATAATTCTTTTTATTTCCCCTTTCACTGGCTGATAGGATTTTTTAACAGGTGAAAAATACAAAGAGAATCTTTAAGCAGAATAAAATAAGCTGTAAACAAAAAAGGCAAGAAAGAGAAGAGTATAATGGGTACAGGAGGTGGAGTGGGGCATTATGGCAACCTAATGTTATTGTTGTGTAGACTGTAAGAAGGAAAACATAGGAAGGCAAGGCTTTGGAAGGAAGTAAAATAATATGGCATGAGATTAATATCACTTCTTGGTATTGGGACTACATTTGTGGACAGTCAAAGACTCTGGAAAGAGAAAGAATCAGAATTAAGCTGAGGTGCAAGTATTTTGTCAAATGTTTGTACAATGAGAGATGCCCATAGTAAGGAGACCAATAGAGAAGTGATGAAATTAGAATTTCTTTAGGTTCTCATCCTAATGTTACTGCAGGAGAATAATTTTATTAATAATAAAATTTAAAAGGGAAAAATCAAATGCTTATTTATGGTAAAATCAAAACATAGAGATACAGAGATATAATCATCCCTCAGTATCTGCACGGAATTGGTTCCAGGACCCCTGTGGATACAAAAATCCGCAGATGCTCAAGTCTCTTATATAAAATGTGATATTTGCATATAACCTACACATATCCTCTCACCTACTTTAAATAATCCCTTGATTATTTATAATATCTAATACAATGTAAATGCTATGTAAATAGTTATTATACTTTTTAATGTGTATTATGTTTTATTTTTGTAGTGTTATTTTTTATTATTTTATGAGTATTTTTGGTGCATTGAGGTTGAATCTTCAGATACAGAACCTGTGGGTTCTGAGGGCCAACTGTAGTATGTAGCTACTATGTAGACAACATTAGATTGTTAAAGTAATCGTGTCAATAGGGAGTGTACCTAAACAATGGTGTGTAATTATTAGAAAACTAGTTAAGATTGTGGCTGATTATGAGAAAAAATGATGACTACAAACTTACTCTCAGAGTTTAATTTGACCTCAGTTTTCTTCCTAGATTTTTAGCTCAAATAAACCTATATGTTTCAGTTTATGAGGAGAAACAGGTGCTTTAAATAAAGAAAATGTTAAATATTTTAGAAATGTGGTCTATTAGAATAGTCGTCTAACCAATGAATTTTGTTTTGTTACTTGCTAATATTATTCCTCGCTAGACACTATTTTCTCCAGTCTCATGTTGCTGATAGTTGAACACAACAGATAACACGTTTTTGAGAAGTGAGCTTTGTGCAGGTGACCTAGAAGTGAAAGAATGATGTTGCTCTGCTAGTCTAAACATCTATTCCCCTGCCTGAATGGTTTGTAATATCAAAAGATTGATAGATGTGTGTTTACCTTTCTCCCTGGGCTTTTGTTTGTCCTAAGGTTGCAACAAACATTTTGAGAGAAAACTGTTTTCATTGAACTTGGGGGAGAGGAAAAAAAAGAAACCCTGTCAACTGTAATAAAAGTCAGCATACAGCATATAGCAATAAATGAGTAGCACGTTCTCTCTAAAACCTCGGTATTTTTGAAAAAGACTTATTGTTTTCAGGATTCCAAGAACATCAAAACTGAAATAATATATTTTCTGGTCATGAAATATCAACTCAGAAATGTTAAAAATTCACTGTTTCCCATTCTCCTTTCTCTCATTCTTACGAGGGTTTTAATTCAATGGTTACTTATGGTTATACTGTTCTTACTGTTAATAAAAGATTGATTGGAAGAGACGTTTTAATAAATTATGGATTTTTCTAACCCAGAAGCATCCTTTTTGGAAAGGATGGGGATTGTCTACTCAACAATCCCAAGTACAAAGAAAAAAAAAGTAATTGTTGCAAGCACAGCAGAGATCTTTATGATTAGACCTAGAAATTACAAAGCTCCAAAGTCTCCAAAACTGCTAGTAGCAAATACTGATGTTACACACTAAATAATGTCAAATCGTCACTTTAGTTCTGTATGAATACTGATTTCAGAACTAAGTCATCACCATGTAAGGTATCCTGTGCATACTCTTCTTGTATTCTTCTATTCTTGAAGTAAATGATGATTATTGGCTTGAATAACACAAATGACCCAAATTTTGTAGACATTCTATAACCTATTTCTTCCAAATCATGGTATTTGTTTTTATTAACCATTCTACAACACTCAAACATATCAAGCTTATTTTCTCATAATAAAATGCGAGTCTGGACTTCTCAGGACAACTTGGTAGAAGACGATCAATTGGGCATTAGCACTATTCCTCCATTGTCAATTCTTTTCATCACCTCAAGGATATGGTACAACAGGAAATTATATTTTTCAACAATAGCACATATGGTAGTAACATTCACTGGGTGTCAGGCAGATGGTAGAGGGATAGCGGGGGAGGAGGAGATGAGTATATTCACACCTAATGGGTGCAGTGTGCACTGTCTGGGGAATGGACATGCTTGTAGCTCTGACTCCAGCGGGGCAAAGGCAATATATGTAACCTAAACATTTGTACACTCATAATACTCTGAAATAAAATAAATAACCAAACATGTGTATGTATGTTCAATATTAGACTTAGTGGAAAGAAATTGGTTGTGGCTAAACTGCATTAGACCATTATAGACACTTTGTCTGTTGATACTTTTGTAAATATTATACCTTAACATACATTATTATTATATTTATTTATTTATTTATTTATTTTGGGACAGAGTCTCACTCTGTTGCCTGGGCTAGAGTGCCGTGGTGTCAGCCTAGCTCACAGCAACCTCAAACTCCTGGGCTCAAGCAATCCTCCTGCCTCAGCTTCCCGAGTAGCTGGGACTACAGGCATGCGCCACCATACCCAGCTAGTTTATATAAATATATACATATGTATTTTTTTCAGTTGCCCAGCTAATTTCTTTCTATTTTTTTTAGTAGAAATGGGGTCTCACTCTTGCTCAGGCTGGGCTCGAACTCCTGAGCTCAAACGATCAGCCCGCCTCAGCTTCCCAGAGTGCTAGGATTACAAGCTTGAGCCACCACACCCAGCCAACATACATTATTATTAAATGTGAAAAATTCTTTCAAAAATTGGCTAATTTTAAGGTAGTATAGGAGGAGTTTGTCATTCCCCAGTCAATCCTGAGCTGACAGCTTGACTGCAACATCATGAGACACCTTATGCCAGAATCATGCAGCTAAGCTGCTCCCAGATTCCTGAGCCACAGAAATTGAAAGATAATAGATGCCTGTGGTCTTAAGGTGCTAATTTTGGGGCAATTTATTACACAAAAATAAGTCACTAATGTAGCTGTCTTCATAACCACTCTCCAAACTCTTTAGCCACAGTGTAAACTGCTGTAATATTATTTTCAGCACAATATTTTCATAGCCCTTCTCTTAAATATGAAATTCTGGGGCTAAGCCATTGCTTTAGAATCACAATCATTTTCTGAGCTATATCCTAAGGGGAAGTGGCTCGATTGTCTTTTTCTCTGTATATCCCTGTTATACCCATTTTAAGGAAAAGGCCTAAAACCTTCTCTTTGCTCACTGGACTGTCAAAATAATGTATTCTTCTTCAGTTAACCATTTGTAACACCTGTATTCTACATAACATAATTTTAAATAATACTGGCAATTTTCTTTTCTCTTTTTAGATACATTTGATATAAATAAGAGGATACACTCTAATCTAACATACTTTATGAATCAAAGTAATAAAATTGATCTCCATAACCCAACAGAAATAGAACATTACTTGATAAGATTACTGCTTCTGATGGGACTGAATCTTATATAATTTAGGGAAACTTCTCTAAGAAAAGGAGTACAAAATTTTCAAAACTAAATTATTTACAAGGATCTGAACGAAAATGACCCAAGTTAGGAACTTTATCAGTTTCATGCTGGATTTACCCAAGAACACCAGCAATACTGTTTAATCATCCCCAAGGTTATACTTTATAATCGACTTTTTGTTTATACTTCCCTACTTACTTTTATAATTTTAACATAAATGTATGAATTCCCAAATATATTGTTTAACTTTGCTTATTTTTAAGCAATCAATGCTTAAATTGTGTTAAATTTACAGTTTTTTGCTACTTGCTTTTTTTCTCCACTCAAGATTATGTTTCTCAAATTGGCTCATGGTACTATATGATTTTAAAATATAGCAACTATTTATAACTAATAATTATTTTAAAATATGATTCATGGAGATTGCCTGAAGCACATGTTATCAATTATCCCTTTAATTATTGTGACTTCTGTCCCTATACCTACTACCTCATCAAAGGTCAGAGTGCAGAAATATTTTGCTTTCACCTCTCACACTGATGTCTTCATGTATTGAACCAAATGCAATTTTGTTCAGCCTGCAGTAATTTTATAAGAAATATTCATCAGAAACTCACATGATATTTATTTTAGGTGTGCTCTGGAAGATGTGATGAACTTGTTACAGAGTGGCCTGTCATAGTAACACACTGGAATTATTTCAATAAGCATTTAGAACCAGAAAATATCACCTGGCTTTTATAATCTGGTCTATATTTTATGACATGGGCACTGTAAATATTTCATCTAATTATACCTCTCTCTATTGCCTACTAGGAAGCTCAAAGCCCAATTTATACTCCATTTTTAGCAACTGTAGAAGATGTTGTGGCATACATTTTGTGAACTAAAATCAGATTTATTTTCAATCATTGTTCTGCTCGTATATCCCTCTGTCTCAGTCTCCTCTTTATGTTGTATTTCTGTATCTTTCACTTTGTGTCTAAAATTTGTGAGAGCTATAGAAAAAATTAAATTTCTTACTGTTTTAAATGTATTTCTTATTTTGATCAACTTTTAGATTTGTCTTTGTTAGACTGAAGATCTAGAGTTTTGTAACCATTATACTTTTCGCTTGATATATATGAAAAGCTGTGTGATACACATTAAATCTAGAATATAAAATTCTTTTTTATTCTGTAGAAAATCATATTAAAGATTTTATTGGCTCATGTCTTTTTTATTTAGGGTGCTTCTAGTTATATTATTCATAGGGTCTCTAAAATATTCTTAGTTAAAATGTTGAGAAAGTGTTTTAAGTATGTACTTTAAAAAGTCATATTTCAAGACTATGCTTTTTGACAGCTGTGAAATAACAATGTAATTGCATCATAACTGTGAAATATGACTTCTTCTTGCTTGTAGAAAGTGGATATTTTGCCAATGCTGACATGTATACAACAGCTGCAGGGCATCCCATGCTTCCTGATTAATTAAGTCCCAATACCCACATTGTCAGATTCATTGCAATACCTGAGATAAGCAGATTCCATATATAAAATGAGAGCAGATAGTTTAAAAAATACAAATGTATTTTTTTGCAACTAAATATTGGAAGGCCCTATATATACAAAAATGTATGTTAAGTTATTTTATGCTAATAAGCCATTTTGCTAATTAATATATATATTTTTTTCATTGACAATTGTAGTAGACAGCAGAGATTTCATGCAAATGAATAGAGTCGTCCTAATATATTAATTGAAAAGTTTTCAGTTGTCCCCAAATGACTCTTTTAATTTAGATATACAACTGTGGAAGTTAAAATCCTTAACTTACATATCATTTACAAGGAAAAAGATTATGTAAGTAATCATTTTAGAGAAAAATGAACTTGAGATACAAATCACTCAGTAATAAGCTTAGTTATGTTATCATCAAAGCAATGCAAATGCCATTGATTCATATTTTCTAATTCATTTGATGAACACTTTAGATTAGAAAATAGAACATTAATTGTAGCAGTTTTGTAGTTACATGAGAGCTTTTTAGCATTTTAACAGAACAAGAGCAATTTTTGAAAGCAGAATTTGTTTCATAATCAAATTTTTCTTCTTTTAATAAAAGCTTAATTTGGGGAGAGGTACGTCACATCTGCCTTTTACATTGTTCTTGTTCTTTAGAACATAAATATAAATCCTCTTCCTTGACCCCAACACTAAGGGATGAGATAAATATATAGCAGGCATCTGTGGAGCAAGAAGAACAGAATAGAGTGTGCAGCCAGCTAGTAGAAATGATGGTTAAACCAAGGCTTCACGCAGGCATATGATTTTAAGGCATATGACAAAGTTAAGAAAGACGGAAATACGTGGGAGCATTTAAGCCATAGAGAATAATATAATTAAAGACATGCAAATATGAAATAGCATAATGCATTCAAGTATAATGTAGTGAAGTTCTGCAGTATCACTAGAGTTTAAAGTGTGACACGTAGAATAATGGAAGTTGAGTTTGGCTGGAGAAATAGAAGTCCTAGTGTGAGATCTTCACAGAGTTTGAAAGATATCCTGAGGCCAAAGATTTCTAAAACTTAAGAGTTCCTCCAAGTTGCCACGGACCTTCAAAGAAATATTGGCTTTTTCTTGTTCCTGACAACTTCCCACATAAATCTAAATCCCAAGCTAATTTCTTAAAATGTATTTAATATATTTTTTAAAAATCTTTACGTGTATCAGACTATCATAATAAAACATAACGTACTTAAAACATTTTTCCTGATCACTAAGCAGTTAATATGGTTGTTTACAAATAGTTGCATTCCAAATAGTAAAATCTGTCCATTTCTCACTATAGTATAAGATTTATATTTAAAATACATATGACAAATGTAATAAAACACTAGTTAAATTTATTATTGGAGGATTCAGGAAAAGTATAATAAAAACAAAGCACTTTCCTGTGCTGAACCATTTTAATTCACCAGGTGTGATGAGACTGATATTAAAGAAAACTGAGATGGAAGGAGACAAGGAGTGAAGAAGCAGTCAGTGTCACTAATTGCAGAAGGTGACATGCAGAAGAGTTGTTTGGTAATAAAGGGCAACTTCAGGTAAACTATTAGACCCAGAGGGACCGCCATTTTTTCCCTATCATTTTGCTACTGCTACAGACACTGTAGAACGGCAAGGTTCAGGGAAGGTGCATAAGGCTTTGACACAGAAATTATTGCAAAATGGAAATCTGTTTCCATTCACACTTTTTATGTCCCTAAAGATTTTTGTATGGTTTTCTAAGTGTGACAGCCTTGGAAATGTACCCCTAAGACCTCCCTTCAACAGAGAATCTTTCCAAGGAGTAGTTAGCTGACAGGCCTCAAGTGGATATCTTTAGGATCTACTACCGTGTTTACACCAAGGCCGTGCACCTTCAAGTTGCTTCCAGCCTGTGAGTGAGCACAATAAGGGAACCACAGAGTCAGCTATTTCTGAGCCTCCAATGAACAGCCTTGTGCTTCGGGGCTCCCTATCAACTAGCCAAGCTTTTCTCAGAGTTTGAGGCTCTTTGTGTTCAATCTTTCTTCCTTCTCTTTCCTTCTTCATTCACAGATGTCAGATCTGCATTGTGATCTAAATAAAGCTGATACCCCCCACACACTCCTGCTCCCTCTCTTCTTTACTTCTACTGGTGTTTCTCTCAATAAATCCGTTGCCCTTTTAATTCGTTCTTTGTGCCTGCTTCCTGGAGGATCTTAATTGTCACAGTCAGAGACATCAAGCACAATATTAAAAGAGGGCTTTTTGCCATATCGCAGGCATGTTTGAAGATGATACTCACTCAGCATGGTATTTGCATGGCCCATGCATTTCTTCCAAGTAGACAGCAACTATTGTTTGACTATGTGCCTCTTAGAGTTATCATCTCCTTCTTCCTCAAGCCAGGGTTCTATACCCTCCTGAACAAGTATGACAGTTAAATTTACCAGCATGAGAAGTTAAGAGCTCTTCAGCTTCTTTTCATCTATCTCTTTGAAGTTAACAGATCTCTTCAAGAACAATTTCACTCTATCCTCAACCACCTTTACAAAGTCTTTCAAATCAACCACAAACTGTGGTGTTAGCTTTTTTATTATATAGCCCTTGGTGTTGGTAGAGAAAAATAAATATTTGCCATGCACGTTAAGTGAATTCTAAAGCCTTTTTTAATGTTAAATATTTCAAAAAAAATATTTTAGTAAAGGTTCTTGTTTGACATCTGTACCCTACACCATGTTTTGCATGCGTAATTGGGAATAATAAATCTTAACAACTGTGATAACCTCAAGTAAACTCATGGTTCATGGGTCACAAAAGCAATATCATAGTTGGAGGGAAAAAAATCACTTGAATGTTAGTCTATATTCTAAGTTCCTGGTTGAATGTTAAGAAATCAGAAAAATTTCTTGTCTTTAAGAATTTTTTTTTCTCCTTTGTCTGATATATTCCTACCAAGGGTAAGATAAATGACTGTACATATTTCTCAAAAGTTGTCTTTGTCAAGCAAGCTTTGAGGACCTCCAGACACCTAGCAATTCCCTTTGGCCATTTCTTTGAGTAAATAGTTTTTTTCAGGTTTTTTTGTTTTTGTTTTTTGTTTTCAGAATGATAGGCTATATTGTTTTTTGACATAATAATTTTAGCCCCAGAACCAATAGAGTCAACCTGTTAGAAATCTTTTGTAACCAATTTCTTCTACTCAGAAATAAACCTCCAGGACAATATCTGCTTCCCAAACAATACTGATTCATCTGCAATAAAATTTTGTTTAGCAGTCTAGCCTTTTTTGAATTTTTTACTAGTTACAACAGAAAAATAATGGTATCCTCACAGAGAGTTAATGCAGCTTCCATTGTTATTTTGATGATATGAGCATTGCTTGAATACTGATTCTGTTGAACTTGCTTTGAAAGGCACCTTCGTTGCCAACTTCTTTCTCTCTGCCATTGCCTTCACCTCTAAATTTTTAAAAATATTGTCATTTTCTTCTTCTGAGTCAACATGGTAGAGAATCTGAGTCTTTGATGTCTCTCCATTCATTTTTCAATTATTTTGCATGTTTTTCCAACAGAGAATGTTGTATTCTGGTCGTGTAATAAATATGAATACTAATTTATAAGTTTATTTCATTATTTATAATTATAGTACATATCCTGATAATGCATTTTTCAGCATGCATCCAATGTCTTTGTCAGAAATCTTAATTTTATTTCATTGAAATTATTTTGTCACTTAATTTGCTTTCATTTCTACATTTCCTTCAAAATATTTTCAATTGTTTTTTGACTTACAGAACAATATTCAAAAGTAAGAGTCAAACATAAAAGACACTGTGGGAAAATGATTGAGACTAGTGAAGAAAGACCAAGAAAGTCTAACACTGTGTGCACCTTTGTGATGTTTTTCTTATTTCCACAAACATCGTAGACACATTAAGCAAATTTCAAATGGTTTCCATGTCATTCTGAAATTCTTTCAATTGTATTTGGTATATAACTCAAGTTGGTTTTCTTTTTTCCACAGACAGTTTTATTTAAAATATTGCACTAAATTTGGGGGAAGTGAATTAAATTGTTCCCACATAAAGTTTAGTCAAGAGTTTTGAGAAATATGCATGCTCTGTAAAGCATAAACACATTTTGATAGGTCAAATTTTATTCGTTCTTTTAATTTTTCCTGTAATGTTATAGCTTTTGTGCAAAATTCCCTTACTCTCTATGGGATACATCTATTTTGAGTTTCTTTCCATTATGGACTTTATCATATGGTATGATAAGCAGATTTACACATTTGTCTTCCTTATCAGATTACTAACTCCTTGAGGCCGGGGACAATGTTTTCCTTTTCATTGCATGCTCAGTTTTTGTCATAGCAAATCATGGAAGACATATTAAGCTCAAGTTACTGTACCTTAATCTAAACACAGGGTACATATTAGTATATCGATGATGTAAAGATATGCAATGAACATTATGGCTTTTTTCCCTGAGGTACCACGACTCAATCTATTACACTAAGCTTTGATATGAGGCAAAATTCATTGATTGAGAAGGAGCATTCTAAAAGAAGCGAGAATGATGAATTAGATCAAATAAAACAAACCCACTTACTTAAGTTATTTTCAAAGGCTAGCCCTGTCTGTAATTTCACCCTTATATTTTTTCTAAATATATATTTTTTGCATAATAGACAGTACAGAGGTTAGTAACTTTCATGTAGCATAACTCAAGGGACTACTGTTCACATTGTTCTCTGTGAACATGAAATAAAATTGTGCCAAGAAATAGCCCTTTGTGATTATTGAGAACAATATCATGCTAATATAAATTTTCTTACTGACAAGACAAAAAGCAACACAAATACCAAAGAGACTTAAGAAATATTCACAGGATATTTTTATACAGGAGTAAGTATAATTCAACATATTGTGTATAAATTAAAAGTAACTTTTACTGATGAGATAAGAGAATACAAGCACAAACATTAAACACTATGTTTTACTCTTATTTTTACAATCATTGCTGAATATGTTGTGGACCAAAAATTAGTTTAAACAAACAATAAATATAGTTTAAAAAATACTAGCTTCTATTTTTCACAAAATCATACATCATGTGTGATAGGAATTTTAATTTCAGTGTTAATTTTTACTTTCAAAAGAAGTTAAATGGTATGTATTTCTAATCAAAAGAGAAAAAAGTATGAGAATTTCTCTTTTTCTCAGTTATTACTAACTCTTTATAAATTAGTCCTCTGAAAAGATTCAGTATCTTTTTAGTTGTAATGCATTTCCAAAAAATGTATGCTTTCCAAAAAATAAAGGAGAAATTTCATTACACAAGAATGGTGTTAAATATTTGGTGTGTTTACTGTTGAAACATATTATAGATTATAGAGATATCTAAATAGTAATATTAATAGGTACATACAAATTAAGAAATACCCAAAATCTAATGTGTTACTCTATCATTCAACGTAGAGGTAGTTTGTACAGAAATCATGTGTTCAGAGTAGTCTGCAACAGAACATTCAGTGACGAAGGTTTGTTTTATCTATGTTAAAGTGGCCTTTCAATCCTGATAGTTGTTTGCTTTTATCACAAAACATTGAATTCCAATGAGGATGATGACTGTTAAAATTGCATCTTTTTGAGGTGGTCATTCAGAGTAACATGCACAGCTGTGTTTTCTGAGTGAGTTAACAGGGAGTGGAGTTATGAAATTCTCAATCAGTAAAGCAAGCTGCTTATGCTCTGCTGTAGCTCCTGAAGAGAACCACACAAGCCAAGCAATGTCTCAAATGTCTTTTACTTGGTGCAGTTCATTTTTAATTATACAGGAGCGATAGAAGAGTATGGTAATCTGTATTTTTGTTATTTTACAGATTTGCATACCATATGGCATTTGAGAGGATGAAAGCAAAATAATTATTTAAATTAAAAAAAGAAATATATTTTCTCTATGCCCACATTGCACTAAAATTTCAGTGGTATAAAAATACACAAAATTGGTGACATAGCAAGAGAGTTTATATTTCACTAGTGTCTACATTTAATATGGAGATATTTATGCTCATTATATATTCACCTTCTCTTAGCCCACAATTGTGATCTCAAGGGATACTATCTAGCCAACAAAGTGAAAAAGATAACTTGATTAAGGTTGACAATGATTCTCCAGGTTATACCAGCACTTCCTGGGAATGGAATGCTGCAGATTTTCACTCAAAAAGGAATTCCTCCAAGTGGTCAGAACTTGCAGAAGTACTTAGCAATGTTCAGTTTTCCTGAATGGATAGCCTTAATGAAATATCTATATCTCTTCCAAAGTAATGATTGCTAGATAGTAAATGACTTAGATACTGAAGTTGTTTAAATGAAGAAATTAAGAGTCAGCTTGGAAATGAACCTCACAGAAAAACCCAGAGCTAGAAATATTTTTGATTGATTGCTGGAGGATTATCATTACCATCAACATTATCATTGTTACTATTATGGACAGGATGCCCAATTGGTCTGCAAATGACAGTGATTATGTTTATGTATAAAAAAGTACTTATTAAACAACTGAAAAAAATGATTACGGCAGTTTCAGAGATGAAGGAAATTCATGGGTTTGACAGCATGAAACTTGCATAACTGAAACTGACAAAAATATGTCTGGCAAAAAAAAAAAATGGGGAATCAAGTACAATGGAATTTACCCTTCTAAACAAGCACCTTTATATCCAGAAACATCTAGCCTTATATAACAAAAGAATGCCATATTAAAAATTCAGTTATATGGTCAGTCATAATGAGACCACGCCTTGTGAGGGTTGGCAGGTGTTTTTCAGGATTCAGAATATTCTCTGAAGCAAAGTCCCTTAGTCAAAATAAATGGACCAGAATCATATAGGGACGTTTCTCAGGATCACACTTAATAGGCCATAAAGTTTTATTTCCTATACTGTGACATAGTTAGCTAGTGGTCTTAAAAAGGACTTCCCAAAGGAGCATTCATCTGTCCCAGTGAGCTCAAATAAAAGGTGAAGGCAAGAAGTTGAGAAGAGATGTGATATATGCTCCCTGGAGTTTTATGACTTACAAATATGAGGACTAAATTTTCCTTGTATGTTGCATGGAATGACTTTACCATTTTATTCTATTTTAAATAAAATATGTTACTTCTTCTCTTCCTTCACTATATAATACAGAGAAAGTATTATGTTTCCATTTGTTTCTGAAATTTTTGAATAGTGAGACAGGATTAGAAGAAATTTGACTGTACTGACCACTCTAAAGAACTCTGACTAGAGTGTCTGAAAGCGACTTCCAGTTATCTCCTTTGGGGAAGAAGAATGAGTTTACAGTATGATTGAACTGTGTTAGGTGCCCTTTGGATAGAGGGGAATAACTTCATGTGTGTGTCTATACAAATCACGTAATTTGGCTTTTGTTTGTTTTATTTTTAATTTCCTGCACTAGACAGTAAGCTCAGGAAAGAAAGAAACCCCGTCTGTATTGTTCATTGCGGCAGCTGAATCCATAGAACAGGGTCCAGTGTTTGATAAATATATTTAACAAATATATTTAGTAAACATATGTAAAACTATACATTTTTATTTTCCCTAAAAATTGCCCCATTATGCCTCTAATTCTGTTTTTCTAAGACTGTTTAATAATATTCTACAATAGAAAGAACTATATCTGTGAACACAGAAAGAAATTTAACTTCTCTTTGCTCTAATTTCTTCAGTTGCGAAAGGGGATAATTTTCACCCTAATACCCTGCCTTGACTCAGATATGTGACACTAATCTTTAAACTCTGAAGGTATGGTCCCCACCCATGAGGCTGCAGAGGACCAGGTACTGGTGGTCTGTGGCCTGTTAGGAACCAGGCCACACAGCAGGAGGTGAGCAGAACTAATGAAGCTACATCTATATTTACAGCCACTCCCCATGGCTCACATGACATCCTGAGCTCTGCCTCCTGTCAGATCAGCAGGGGTATTAAGATTATGGTATTATTAGAACTATAGGATCTATGAGTTTTGCCTCAGTTTCCAAGGTTGGTAAAAGTCCAAGAGCTGGATTTCAAGACTACGTGTATGCACACAAATGGAGAGCTAAAACTCTCCCCTCGCTACTTTTATCAGTTTATATGCAGTAAAGAAAGAGCAGCATATTTATACTATTTTTGTATATTGTATACCATTGATTTCGCAATTTGAATATTTTTGAAAATCACCAAATAAATCAAAAGAGGAAAGAAGGAGACCTTTGTCAACAAAGAGTTTAAATTTGATGCATTAAGCATCATTTTTTTATCAAAAACTGAAGAGTTTTTGTTTTGTTAATAACATAATTAAATTTATATTTTAGAAAAATCACTATAATAATACTTTTTAGAGTGGCTTGAAGAGAGTTAAAGAAAAAGAATTTCCTTGATGGGCTTGCTTGATAACTCTGATAACATATGTGCAAATACTTACACTACAACATGTTTAGGTTTTGTGATGAAAGGGAGTTTTTGGTAATATTTATCTGAGAAATTAGAGGAGTAGTTTTTCATTTGGAGTTTTAAAGACTAGCTCTTTCTAATCTCTTAAGTAACCACAATTCATAGTTAACTTATATCAAATATGATTTGTGTTTATATACTTTGCTTTAGAATATGTGAAAGAAGTGTTTTATATATTAAATGTGATGTATATACGCACACACACAGTCTATATACACAAATATAAATATACATGAAGGATATTAAATATTTTTTGTTTCCCAATAAAATGAATAAGTATATCTTGAGTTCATTTTATGATCTTTTAAAAATTGTATATAAATTATACATTGTTAATCACTAATAAAGAAGAGATAGAAGTCTTTTTAAATAACTTGCACACAAATAATTAAAAATATTTAACAAAAATTGTTTTCCACAATGATGTATAAATAGATAACTATCATAATGGCTTATGGAATAATTATAGTTATTTGAATTATATATCAAATAATTGCATGTAGAAATTTTCTTTAAAATATCAAGCCCCTTTGGAACTCCATAACTGTTTATAATATGTTACATATGCTGTTAAAATTCATATAGATAGTAAAAGAGTATTTAGATAGCAAAAAAAGTACTTCATTCTTTCGTAGGCCAGATCTGGAACAAATCTCTTTCATCTCTTTTCATATCCATTTTCTCTATTCTATCATTCATAATTTGATTATAGAATTTTCCATTACATAAAATTGCTTCAGTTCTTTTTTAAATAATAAATTAATGTATTTATTTTTAATATGGAAAACAATAATTGTTATTATTTTTGAGTAATTTCTAAAAATAATCCAAAATCAGCAATGAAATTACTTATCATATGATCCATGAATGGAAAATTATTGTGGGCATTTATACATCTTATTTTTTTTTGTATTTAAAAGTCTGTATTTATGAAAGCTCATTGAAGGTATCTTTGTATTTATTTTTTTCTCTAGTGTTCTAACACCTGAACATGAGAAATAAGAAAGATGTTTCAGTATCTCCTTATTGATATCTCTGACAAAATCATAAGTAATATTTTATTAGATTTTGCAATTTATACTTTTTGTATTGCTTAATTTGAACCTTAAAAGTGTTTAGAAGAGAATATTTTTATCCTAATGTTGTCATTATAATTATTACTGATGATAATTTACATTGTGGCTCACAATATAAAAATTCAAAATAGAATAAAAAAGCAATTTTTTCCAGAGATAGTGCCAAAATTATTGCAAGAGGACAAATGAGAATGTGTAAAACAGAATTCTAAACATATTATCCTGAAGTGTTTTCAGTAAAAGGAATAATTAAAACATTTTTCTTGTGTGTATTGAGTCTAAATAATAAAGAATTAAGATTTGCTTTGATTGTTTGAAAAACATAGGAAATATACTAACAGAAGACTATGATCATGAGTGTAAAGAAGAGGAGTGATTGAGGAACCACTGTAAAATCTAAAATGGGCAAGGGGTTCATGAGAGTGATTAGGTTGTTGTAGGCACAATTCTAAGATCACTGTCAGTGACGCATGCCATTGCGTAATGTAATGCCCTCCTCTTCAGTGCAGGCAGAACCTAATGTGATAGAGAATAGTTATTCCCTTGGTTAAGTTACATTACATGGCAAGAGTGATGGATACTCAATCTTGTGATCACCTTATTTTACACAAGTCCCTTTCACAGCACGCTGGAGTACGAAATTCTCCTCCGGGCTTTAATGAAATCAGCTGCTGTGTTGTGAGAGGTCCACTTGGCTAGGACCTAATGGTAGGTCCTAGATGCCGTGAGTGAACCTTAGCCAATAGCCTTCAGGAAAATAAGGACCTCTTACAACTACAAGCAACTGAATTCTACCAACTACCTGAATAAACTTGGAAAAGGAACTTGTGTTAGTCTACTTAGGGTTACTATAACAATGCCTGACACTGGGTAGTTTATAAAGAAAAATCGTTTATTTGGCTCATGATTCTGGTGGCTAGAAAGTTCAAGATTGAGCGTCTCATCTGGTGAAGCCCTCAGGCTGCTTTAACTCTGTGGAAAGTGGAAGAAGGGCCAGTATGTACTAAGAGACCACATGGGAAGAGAAGAAGCAAAGGGGAGCAGGGGAGGTGCCCAGCTATTTTTAACAACCAGCTCTGTAGGAACTAATAAAGGGAGAACTCACTAACCCCCAAGGGAGGGCATTAATCTATTCAGGAGGGATCCCTACCCATGATGCAAATACTTCCCACCAGATCCCACCTGCCAGCATTGCCACAGCGAGGATCAAATTTCAACTGAGGTATCCAGAAGACAAACACTCAAGCCATTGCAGAACTTGTGCTCAGATGAGATCGCAGTTCAGATTGACCACTTAATTTTAGCATGGTAAAACCCTGAGCAAAGAATCCAGTTATACCGAGCCAGGATGTCTGGTATACAGAAGCTGTGGAATAACATATAGGTGTTATTTTAAGCTACTAGGCTTGTGGTAATTTGTTATGGAGTAACAAAAACTAATATGAATGTAAGGGGAAATTGTAAGATGATGGACTAATTTATAGTACAATCAGCCCTCCTACAGGCTGAATAACTGCATATTTGAAAGGGGACCATTCATATACATCCAAAAATGTCTCTTTTGCTCTTCTATTAACAATGAAATAATTTGATCTAAAAGAGTGAGTTTTTTTTGTTTGTTTAGTATGGGAGTATTCCTAACATGCTGACTAACTCATTAATAATGCAGTTTTATTCTGCTTAGAGATAGGGATACAATCTGAGAAAGCTATCCTAAGGCAGTTTTCCATGTAAATATCATAAAATGTACTTACACAAATATAAATATTATATTCTACACACGTAGGCTATATGACATCATCTATTGTTTCTAGGCTACAAACCTGTACAACATTTTATTGCACTGAATATTGTAGGCAATTATAACACAATGGTATTTGCTTATTTAAACACTAAAAAAGGTACAGCAAAAATATGGTATAAATATATATATGTATATATAAATGATACACCTGCATAAGGTACTTACCGTGAATGGAGTTTACAGGACTGGAAGTTGCTCTAAATTACTCAGTGAGTAATGAGTGAATGTGAAGGCCTAGGATATTATTGAACACTACTGCAGCCTTTATAAATATTATATATTTAGACCACACTAAATCTATGAAACATGTTTTTCTTTCTTCAGTAACAAATTAGCTGTACCATATTATATTTTTTTTACTTTATAAACATGTTAGCTTTCTTTATACTTTTTGACTCTTTTGTAACAATATTTAGCTTAAAACACCAATGCATCACAAAACTATACAAAAATATTTTCTTTTCTTATAGTCTTATTTTATAAACCTTTTTATGTATTTTTTTTTTTTTTTTTACTTTTTAAATTTTTTAAATAAACACTAAGGCACACACACATATTAGCCTAGGCTTATGCAACATCAGGAGCACCAATATCACTGTCTTCCACCTTCATATCTTATTACACTGGAAGGTCTTCAGGGATAACAACATCCATTGAGCTATCATCTCCTATGATAAAAATGACACCTTCTGGAATACCTCCTGAAGTACCTGCTTGAAGCTGTTTTACAGTTAACTTTTTGTTTTAATAAATAGAAGGAATCCATTCTAAAATAATGATAAAAAGTATAGTATAGTAAATACATAAACCAGTAACATAATTATTTATTATAATTATCAAGTATTATACACTATGCATAATTGTATGTGATATACTATTGTATGATAAGCAGCACAGCTTATACCAGCATCACCATAAATAAGTTAGTAATGCATTGGACTATGATACATTAGGTGATAGAAATTTTTTAGCTCCCATTATAATCTTATGGGACCACTGTTGTATATACAATCCATCATTGACCAAAACCTTATGGGGTACCTGACTATATATAAGTCAGTATGAATTCATTTAATAGATGATTAGTCTTAAGAATGTGGCTATTTGAGATGACCCAAGTCTTGCTACTTAAAGAGCAATCCTCAGATCAGTAGCATCAGTGTCACATGAAGATTGGAAGAAATACAACATCTTGGGCCCCAGCATGATTCTCTTAAGAAGAAACTTTATTTTTCCAAGATCTCTGGGTTATTTGTATGTACATAATATTTTGATAAGCACTGAACTAGAAGATACTGAATAATAGAGAAATAATCTGAATGATGATACCATGATATAGAGCTCTGGGGACCATATGTGTAGAACAAAGACAGAGATTAATTAGTGTTAAATAAAATTTGTAGGAGGCCATTGATTTAAACTGGGCTCCTGCACTGGTCTCAATAGACCAAACCAATAAAGAGTTTAATAACAGTAGCTGAGCTTCAGTTAACTACAGGAGAATCTGTAACCAACTAACCAATCATGCTGCAAACAAGTTTGTCTCTGTACCTCACTTACGTTTTCTGTAAATGCTGTCAGATCATGCTGTTAGCTGTATTTTTCAGTACCTGTTTTGGTTCTGGGAGATGTCTGATTCATGAATCATTTTTCCTTTGTTTCATGTTGTTTTAAATTGCTCCAAAAATTTGCATTGAATTCAATTGGTGAAATGATTTTTTCTGCCTTTTAATAGTAACAAACAATGGGGGTGTACTTTTCTTCTCAGCAGTTTTTCTTAGCATTTACCTGATATAAAGACATTATTTTATAGTGGATTTTATAATTACTGGATTTGAAAAGCTGAGAGAGGGTAATTCTGCTTCTGGCATTATAGCATGAGGCACTCCAGGGATTCAATCCCAGTGAAACTGATGAACATTATGAAAGAACAACCACCATTTAAAGTCAATGGCCCTAAGGACAGCACCAGTGAATAAATATTTACTTGAAAAAATCTACTAAAATTTAGTAAGAACTGTGAGTCTATGGTGTTTGAACCAAGGTTGGCACCATCTCTACTTCTCCCAGTTTAGTGCAATGGAAACTCCATTTTAGACTGATATAGCCAAAATATGGGGTTCCCTCTCCCTGCAGACCCCAGTCAGAGGAATATTCTCCCAGGAGGGTAGGATATCACCATCTCTCATCCTACCCCTAGCTACATATGGCTGAAGCTAATCTCCCGATCAGTACAGTCCAGGGGTGGAGAGCCCTTCAGCCCACTCCGTATTTATGGGACAGAGGCTCTTGGGTACCCCACTGCTGAGTACACTGGAGCCCCAAATAACATTTCCCCAGCTTTTGTGACAGAGGTTACATGCTTAGAGAGGCAAGCCAAGGCGACCTGGAGATGCTGCTACCACGTTCTCAGTTTCTAAAATGGAGGTGTCACTCTGAGAGAAGCATGCCATACCTACTTCCAGCATCGGAGGCATGTTAAGAGATTTTACCTGGGGGAGAAATAGGGTATAGAATATAGACTCCAAATCCCTACCAACTATATCTAATGAATATCTATGGAAGGCTGTACCCAACAATAGCGGAATACATACTTCCCAAATGCACAAGAAAAATTCACGAGGATAGACCATATATATGGCAAAGAAAACAAATCTCAATATACTAAAAGAATAGAAATAATAAGTATGTTCTCCAACCACACTGGAATGAAATTAGAAATCAATACAGGATACTTATAAATTTGTGGAAATAAAAATTAAACAACATACTCCTAAATAATGAATAGTTCAAAGAAGAAATCACAAGATAAATTAGAAACTACTTTGAGTTGAAAGGAAATGAAGACACAGTACACCAAAATGTATGGGATGCAGCTAAAACAGTGCTTAAAAAAAAAACAAAAAAACTTATAGCTGCCAGTGTCTATATTGAAAAAGAAGGAAAATCTCAAATCAATAACCTAAACTTCAATTCCATGAAAGTAGAAAAATAAGAGCAAATTAAACTCAAAGCTAGCAGAGGGATGGAAAGAATACAGATTAAAGCAGAAATTAATGAAACAGAAAATAGAAAACACAGTAGATAAAATCAATAACACCAAAAGTCTGTTGTTTGAAAAAAATTTAAAATTGATAAACTTTTAGCTAGATTGAGCAAGAACAAACAAAAAAATTCTTAAATTCCTAGAGTCAGAAATGAAAAAGACCATATGATTATCTCAATAGGTGCAGAAAAAGCATTCCAAAAACTTACCACACTTTTGTGATTAAAGACCCTCCACAAACTAGGTGTAGAAAGAACATATCTCAAGATTATAGAAGCCATAAATGACAAACTCACAGCCAACATCATACTAAACAGGGAAAAGTTGAAAGCATTTGCCCTAAGAATTGGAACAAGACAAGGGTGTCCACTATCACCACTTCTATTCAACATAGTGCTGGAAATTCTAGCCAGAGCAATCAGGCAAGAGAAAGAAATAGAGAGTATCTAAATTGGGAAAAAGGAAGTCAAACTATGATTTATTGCTGAGAATATGATCTTATATCTAGAAAACCCAATAACTAAACCAAGAGACTCTTGAAACTGATAAACAAATTCAGCAAAGTCTCAGGTTACAAAATCAATGTACACAAATCAGTAGCATTCCTATACACCAATAACAGTCAAGATGAAAGTCAAATTAAAGACACAATACCATTCACAATAGCTACAAAGAAAATAAATACCTACGAATATACTTAACCAAGGATGTGAAAGATTTCTACAAAAAGAGCTACAAAACACTGAGGAAGGAAATCGGAGATGACACAAACATATGGAAAAACGTATCATGCTCATGGATCAGTAGAATCAACATTCTTAAAATGTTCATACTACCCGAAGTGACTTACAGATTCAATACAATCCCTATCAAAATATCAACTGCATATTTCACAGATCTAGAAAAAATAATTCTGCACTTCATTTGGAACCAGAAAAGAGCCGGAATAGGAAAAGCAATCTTAAGCAAAAAGAATAAATCCGGATGCATCACGTTATCAGACTTCAAAGTATATACAAGGCTATAGTAACAAAAATAGCATAATACTGGCACAAAAACACAGACATAAATCAATACAACAGAACATAGAACTCAGATATAAAACCATTCACATACAGCCAACTGATCTTTGACAAAGCAGACAACAATATATATGAAGGAAAAGAAGACCTATTCAATAAATGGTGCTGGGAAAATTGGATAGCCACATACGGAAGAATGAAACAGGATCCATATCTCTCACCACTCACAAAAACCAATGCAAGAAGGATAAAAGACTTAAATGTAAAGAATGAAACCATAAGAATTCTAGAAGAAAATGTTGAAAAAGCTCTTCTAGATATCGGCCTAAACAAAGAATTTAAGAAGAAGGCCCCAATGGCAATCACAGAAACAACAAGAATAAACAATTGGGACTTTATTAAATCAAAAAGCTTCTGCACAGGTAAGGAAATAATCAACAGAGCAAATAGCCTACAGAATGGGAGAAAATATTCCCAAGCTATATATCTGAAAAAGGGCTGATAACTGGAATCTACAAAGAACTCAAGCAAATCAGCAAGGAAAAAACAAACAATCCCATTATAAAGTGGGCAAAAGATATAAACAGAAACTATTCAAAAGAAGATAGAAAAATGGTCAGTAAACATATGAAAAATGCTCACTGTCACTAATCATCAGGGACTTGCAAATTAAAACTACAATGAGATATCAGCATATCCCAGTTGGAATGGCTTTTATTAAAAAGTCGAAAAAAAAAAATAGATGCTGGTGTGGATGCAGAGACAAAGGAATGCTTATACACTATTGATAGGACTGAAAATTAGTACAACCTCTGTGATAAACAACATGGAGATTCCTCAAAGAACTAAAAGTAGACCTACCATTTGATCTAGCAACCCCTCTACTGGATATTCACCCAGAGGAAAATAAGTCATTTTATCAAAAATGCACCTGAACTGGCATGTCTACTACAGTACAATTCATAATTACAAAGATGGGGAATCAACCCAAGTGCCTATCAATTCATGAGTAGATTAACAAAATGTGGTATATGTATATCTGAAGTACTGTTCAGTTATTAAAAGGGATGAATTAAGGCCGTTTGCAACAATGTGTATGGAAGTTGAGACCATTATCCTAAGTGAAGTATCTGAAGAATGGAAAAGCAAACACCACCTATACTCACTATTAAATTGGAACTAACTGATGAGCACACATGTGCACAGAGGGAAGTAAAACTCTTGTGGAAATTAACAAGGGGAAGGAGGAAGGAGGGGATGAGTGAAAACCTATCTGGCAGGTACAATGAACACTATTTGACTCAAGGATTATAAAATCTATACATGTAACAGAAAACATTTGTACTCCCATATTTTGAAATTAAAAAAGAGAAAAGAAAGGTAGTATATCACTCCAAACTTGCCAAAATAAAGTTATTTTATTTAAGATAAGAAAATACTTTGAACTCTTATATACCAATAAGTTAATCAACTCAGTGAAATGGGCACCTTCCTAGAAAAGTCAAGAAAACCAGAGAGACACAATATGAGGAGGAAACAAAACAAAACAAAACATAGATTTTGAGAATTAAAAGAAGACAAGCATGAGGGTAACTACAAGGTGGAAAACTTATAAACAGTGCCAAGATTTACTTAATTACCCAGTGTTATATAATTAAAAACCTCTTGATTTTATTGATTACTTCATGTTCAGAAATGACTACTATACATTCCTTCAATCACCAACAGTTGATATAAACAAAAAAAGTCGATGTATTGTTCATGGTTTAGCTAGAAGAACAGAAGTCAAATCAATACATATTTAATATTAGATGAAAAATGAATATTAGATAATATTAAAGTAAAAAAATATTTAATATTAGAAAAAACAGACTTCACAAAGTTCATAAGAATCTGGAAGAAGAAAACTCATGGAGGCATGAGTGAAGCTTGGAGAAATCAGGAGCGAAGATCGCAGCCAGTGGTTTCCTAGAGCAGCTGGGGATTTCCCTCTGCCACACTCTGGCTACGGCTGTCGCTGGCTGCAGATTTAATGGCATCTACTTCTCTTTTCACTTCCAAGTCTTGGGTTTGTGCCTCTCATTGACAAAATCTGATTAGCAACATATAAAAAGCAGATTCTAAGAAATATATAGAGACTTTACAATGTGGTGATAGAGACCAAAAAAAAAAAAAAAAGTAATACTTAGCATTTCTAATTACATAGTTTAATAAAACTTTTATATACCTTATATCATTAACCTTTCACAACTATTTTGGGAGAGAAAAACAATATTTATTTTATAGATAGGGTCACTGAGTTTCAATGGGGCTAAAAAAAACATGTTCAAAATCACACAGTAAGTAGCTAAGTTGCAAAGGAAATTCCGGTCTTCTAATAAAAGGATATAAATCATGTGCTATCACAGCTGCTTCCAAAATGCTAATGATATCCCCTCTGTTTTCTACAAAGAGTGAGACTGTACTTCATTTGCTTCAATCAATTTCTACTGGTAAAATAAATGTTGGGCTTATAGTTACTATTTGTACTAATTTGCTTTCCCTGACTTAAGCTTTTTCCTCTACAGAACTTAATTCCTACCATGTCTTTTCCATGCTGCTATAGAAAGATAATTTCATTTTAAAAATATGTACACTTATTTATTGAAAGACTGTGATTTAGTTCAGAAATAACAAGGTACTATTAATTTGTTGACAACATCCTCTCTTTGCTATTTTTAACAATACAGCAGTAAACACCTAAGAAGATAAAAAGACAATATATTCTATTTCCATTTGAGAAACTGCAGATAAGTAAACAATTTAGATTACCAGGAAAATTGATATGATTGTTTAAATTTCACATTAGTAACTAATGTCTTTATAGGATAAAATTTGCTGGAGTATAATATTGAGAATCTGTGATGATTCTAATTCTAGAACATTTGTGTATCTATTTATTAAAATGTATTTAAACTAAAGTCATAAAGATTGCAAGTTTATGCGTATTATCTTAAATATATTATCTTCATAAAAGCATGCTTTTCAATATAATGAGTTCATTAGTATTCTCTTTATTTTTAATACTCGTTTTGGACCCTTAATAGTTTATTGCCTTTTTATCCCTTTTGTCTTATCTTTCAGTTAATGTATAAAAATCTAGTGAAAGAAAATAGCAATGCATTGCATTTTTTTTTTTTTTTTTTGATACAGGGTCTTGCTCTGTCACCCTGGGTAAAGTGTAGTAGTATCATTCTAGCTCACTGCAGCCTCAAACTCTTGGGCTTAAGCAATCCTCCTGCCTCAGCCTCCAAGTAGCCAGGACTGCAGTGCACGCCACCATACCCAACTAATTTTTTCTGTTTTTCGTAGAGATGGTGTCTCACTTTTGCTCAAACTGATCTTGAACTCCTGACCTCAAGCAATCCTTCTGCCTCGGCCTCGAATAGGGCTAGGATTAAAGGTTTGAGCCACCAAGCCCAGCCTCAAATTTTTAATAATTTGATTGCAAAGCAGGAAAATAAAACTTGTTTTATTCAAGGCAAAGGTACTATATTGAAGACCATGATTTGATTTTATAACTGCCTATATTATAAAAATGAATAACTGTATAACATCCTCTGAAAGTTAAATGAAAATTTCATCACTTCTCTAACAGAACTGATGAAATTTCTTCTTCTCGTACAAAAATACTATTCTGATGCGCTACTTAATTTCCAGTGGCTGGTTCCATGCTGACCAATTCATATTTGATCTAAAGAAGGTTGTAGTAGATGGGAGCTTTATTTGTTACTAGACTCTAACATATTTTAAATAAGTGATTATTAAATTGTATGGCAAAATCTAACTCCTTTTAAAAACAGGAGTTAATTCTAATAAAAATGAATTTTGAGAATGAGATCGCCTCTCCATCCCTATTTTGAAAGGATTATGCACAACTTCTAATAAAACTGCTGACACTTCTCCTCATATAATATTATATACTCACGAGAAAGAGATACAAAGTAAAAATGTGCAACATATTTTACTTGATTGGCTATAAACTCTCTGATGCATTTCCAAGTGCTGAAAATAGGCTTTCTTGATGTATTACAGGGATAAATCCTTTGTATCTGATTAAAATGCAGATGAGCATCATAAACTATTGTAATTTGAAAGGACTGAACTCATGATGCAATCTGCCTCCATCTGCTTTCAGGTGTAAAGCAGGAGGGAGTTTTGGTGAAAGTACCATTGAATTCAATTTAGGTTAACATTCAGGGAATTAAACATGCCAGTCTGATCTCCCCAGTTTTTTTTGATTCTACATTTATGTCATTTTGTTGTATGCCTGTGTGAGTTTAGGCCATCTGCATAATCATATTGTTGTTAATTATGACAAAATATGTTTTTATATAATTTTTTGCAAATACGGAACCATACATATATAGGGAATAACAGATAAAATTATTGGCAGGGTTTTGAAAGAGCTTTGGAATTAAATTGACTGCCATAGGCTGATTTCATCAATAAGTTGTTTGCCTTTTCTAACATTTTGCAGCAAATACGAGAGCAGTGAAATGAAGCCATATGTAGTGAGCAGGAACCAGTTAAATGGCAGACACTCATCTGAAAGTCATTGCTTCAGGGCTGGCAGCAGAAAGACAGAGGCTTTGGAAAAGACACACCTAGGTCTAAAAACTAAGTCTCATGCCTAATAATTGTGCGGTTCTGGGAAATTCTTAAAATTTCTCTGAGCTTCAATTTCAGCGTTGGTAAATGGTCATGATCAATTTGCATCCACAGGGTTTATGAGAGCGTCGTGGCTGGAGAACACCGAGGGGAGTCTTTGCATATTGCTGGTGTAAAATGCATATGGTCTGTTTTTATTCTGTTTTTTATTTGAACAGCTGTACTGTTTTTGCATTGTTACAGAGAGAGAGAGAGAGAGAGAGAGAGAGAGAGAGAGAGAGAGAGAGAGAAAGCACTTAACCATTAGTATCCTGAAAAGTGTTTCCTGGCCTTATTCTTGTGCTTCTAGAAATGTTCTACGATAAATTTTGCATTTTATATTTTTTATTTTAGTTCAAATAATAAAATGCAGACATATATTATGAATTATTGGATAACCATCTGATTTAGGGCTTGCGTTTTTGTTTGTGTATGGGAATTCACTACTTCCAAGTAGCATTATTTTAAAATATGCAGGCTATTTGGAAAAGTACAGAGATGGTCTTCATGATGCCTTGGTGAAAAGTGAAGTGCAAGTGCCCTCACAATATACTTCAGACTGAACAAAGGGTTCAGAAGCCAAAAAAAAAAAAAGGCTGAGAATTTCTTTATCTTATTTTTTTCCCCATTTTTTTTTTAATTTTAGACAGATTCTCACTCTGTTGCCCGGGCTAGAGTGCTGTGGCGTCAGCCTAGCTCACAGCAACCTCACACTCCTGGGCTCAAGCGATCCTCCTGCCTAAGCCTCCCTAGTAGCTGGGACTACAGGCATGTGCCACCATGCCCAGCTAATTTTTCTATATATTTTTAGTTGGCCAATTAATTTCTTTCTATTTTTAGTAGAGATAGGGTCTCACTCTTGCTCAGACTGGTTTCGAACTCCTGACCTTGAGCGATCCACCTGCTTTGGCCTCCCAGAGTGTGAGGATTACAGGCTTGAGCCACTGCGCCTGGCCAAGGCTGAGAATTTTGGGTCATCATGTGGTCCACTGAAGTATGAATAAGTTGATCCAATAAGAAAAGGAACCACAGCCATCAGTATCAATTCCTCCCTGAAAATGGCACTTTTCCTTTAGGCTAAACCATCATTTGTCATGTTTAATTAATATGACTTGTACTTATGTTTGGTAAAGTTTAAATTTAACCTGTAAGCATTGTACATTTCATATTTTGTAGGAATCATAATCAAGAAAACTAGAATACCTAGTTTTATGCATTGTATGTATTTAAATAATGTTAAAAGTTAAATTTACTGTGGAAACCTGCAAAAATTTTGGTTTAAAATAATTTTCCAGTTCTATAAATAATTGGAAATATTACTAATGAATTAATTTTGAAGGATGAAAAAGAGCTATTTCTTTGGACAAAAAGTACTATTTTATATTATCCATGCAGCAATAAAACTATAAGGATATTAAAATAAAACATAAGAGAATATATGCATAGTATAGATTACATGAAGTTAAATTTTTTATTTGGTAAAGTAATTATAAGCAAAGTTAGATGACAAATGATAGATAAAATATTTGGTTGAACCATATTAATTGTCAATTTTGTATAGCAAAAGTTGTTACAAATTGATAAATGCATGTGGCTCAATCTGATATATAAGATACTTAACACATAAGAAGTTTACATTTCTGCTTTCTATCATAAATTATGCATGTCAATAAAATGAAGAAAATAGCCACAGGAAAATGAGCAAAGAATATAAGCAGGAAATTAATAGAAGAAAAAAGGCAAATGACCACCAATGAAAATAGTTTGCACTTTACTAGCCCTCATGGACATCGTTATTGAAACATTGAGTTCTAGTTAAACATATCAGGTTGACAGAAATCTGAAAGAGTGATCATATTCAGTGTCAAAAAGATGTAGCACAACCATAATCTTTTGGATTATGTACCACACTCATTGAACCAGCGATTTTATTTCTGGGCCTTGATCCAATAGAAATTGAAGTGCCATCACATAGGAATAACGTGCTAAAAGGATTTTTATTAAATTTTATTTGAAATAGAAAAAGAAGTAAAACCAATCTGAACATCCATCAGTAGGGTAATATTACATAAATTATGGTGAATCAATACTCTGGGATCAAATTTTACATGTTTAGTTTGAGTAAAATATATTGTTAAGAAGAGCAAGGTACACTATAATATTTTTATGTAATATTGTTTTCTTAGAAAAAGTTGTAACTACCTTCATAGGAAAAATTGCTTAATCCCAATCTTAAGAGTAAGATTGCTGAGTCAAAGAAGACATAATTAAAGTGTTTAATATGACCAAATTCCATTAAAAATATTGTACCATTTTATAATTTAATTGATATTATTTTACATTTCCAAATTTTCTATGAACTCACTAATGTGATTCTGTTTCAAACATATTTTTCAATCTAATAGGCAACACTTTATTCCTCTATCTCTTCTTTGTGTTGACATATACATAGCACTCATAACATAAATGAATATTCCTTAGATTATTAGTGATTTAAAAACTATTTTATAAAATGTTTGGCTTATTTGTATCTTCCTTGTGATTCCCCAACCGTGAGCCAGCTGTCTACTGAGAATGTTTGACTTGTGTATTCAAATATCTCAAAATAATACACATTAAACCTATACTGCTATTTTATTAGTATATAAGATATAAAGGAAGAGATTGTCTGAAATTTAGCTGCTAAATAATTTGAAATGATTTCTGAATATTGAAGATTAGAAAACATTAAGAAAGACTGAGACTTTTTCAAAGGTTGCCATAAGTAATATATTTTAGAATAATATGTTTTTCCACATTGGAGAATGGTATAAAATTTTATGCAAATAATTCAATTTAATTTTCATTTTTGAGACTTTGAGCTATGCATGAAGGATTATAGAACTCTGATGATGTACAGAATGTTTTTACAGAAAGACTGCTTTAATAAGCGAAAACTGCAATGATACATATATTTTATTTATTCTTTCAGAATGGAATAAAGGAATAGTTAAACTTTTTAGTACCATTTAAGTACAGTATTAAACTTGAAAATGCAAAGCTTGAAATCTGATGTTGGTGTTTATTAGCAGATGTGTTGACCCTGATAAATAGAGTTCAGTTATTCAATGGCAGATAATGCCACTGAAATAAAAAGAGAGAAAAAAAAAAAGGGCTAAGCCAGAAAGGAGTTTTGCCTTTAAAAGAGGTTACTGTTGCAAATGGTTTTCTTTATTACTTTTGTTATTGTGAGAAAAGTCATTGAATATTTCATTCACTTTATTTTCAGTAGATGTTTTATAACCCGAGTGTCCCTTTATGGGAAACTCATTTCCTTAAAAAAAAAAAAAAAAAACCACACATTTTAAAGGAAATCTATGAGATTTGAAATCCCTAGGGCTCTTTTACTTTGTTCTCTGGTGTCTTAGTATTTTATGAGAAATATGTAGTCCTAAAGGCATAATGTTATTTAAAACACAACCTTGCTGAAAATTTCTTACAGAGGAAATATTCTGATTTTGATTTTCTAAATTTTATATAAAAGAATTCATTGCATTTTTTAAATAGTTTGTGTAAGCCAGAAGTAATATAAGATAATTTTAATGTCCTTATTTTCTCTTGTATATTCTTCCCCAGTTTGTGTCATTTTCCTCTCTGTGTTTGTATGTCAGGAAAAGTGCATGTTATTATTTATGTGTTATTATTTATACTTATCTTTAACTATAGGAAAATTCTATTCTTAAAATACCTCCTCTTGTTCCACTTTCTTGGTTAACCTGAAAGAGTTTGAACACTAATAGGTTATATTCATTTCTTTATTTTATTTATTTATTTATGTATTTTTTGCCATTACCAGAAACAGTCAGGGAATCACTTGGTCTATGTAAGCCCCAGTGTCCCTGGACTCCATTTCTCCATTCCTAATTTAATCATAATTGAAACAGCCTTTTAGATATCACCAGAAAACTTGACCAGACTGTACATCACATGGTTGCTCTAGTACATAGTAAATATTCAGATACCAGCATGTCATCTGGGATGAAATGCTAGGCAGAAGATTAATTTACTATACTTTTGTGTTTTTACCGTACCAATAACCTGAAAATAAAATTAAAATATTCCAAATGCTACCATACTATCAGATCAACTACAATAACAGTTCTGTTCCCTTCCAACTGTTATCCATTTGCATTCATGAATTTTACATATTTGTAGTCATAGTGTAGGCACAATTGGATTTCATTCAATCTTCAAGCAAACAAATTGGCTCTAAACAGCTTTGTTCTCCTGACTGTGGGGTCTTAAACATACGCTATATTAACTTGTTATTGACTCAGCTTCACCTAAGGCTAAAATATTTTATTGAAATATTGAATTATTGAAAAGCCACTGCTCATTATTTCACATTCAGAGTTATAAAATTCACAAAAATATAAACAGTCTCATAAAAACCACTGTTGTTTCTATCAACAGAGGCAATATTTTTCTCAACCACAAACATCTGAAAATATTGCATTGATCTTTGCATACATATGATTATTTTGTGGTATAATTAATAATAAGCCTCTCTAGAAATGCTTCAGATTAATAAAATTTAATGCATCTGTACTGTCTTATGAAAATACCTTAATTCATGTGCATTATGGCAACCTAAGCATTTCAAAATGTAAGCAAAAACTCTTTCTTACTATAGATAGCTACATCAATGATACCTATCCCAGAAAATCTATAAGACATTGACTGTATCTTTTCCTATTAATGAAAGTAGAAACCAGCAGATATCAGCCTGAGTCTGCTACTAATTAAAGATTAATCCTGTGGATATACAATGCTAACCTTCTAAAAGGAGAGCATAGTTTTATCTAGACAGCACAGCACATTCATTCATTGTTAACAACTTCACTTAATCTGTACGTATGTATTTTCAATATCAGAAAAGCTGAGATTAGATAAGAATGTTAATGAACATGCGTGACTTAACCATGTAATTCAAGAGAATTTCTCCCAGAAATATTTATTCATAGCAGACATATTTGAGGTAAAACTTTCTACGGTGCAACCAGTGAGAGAGCGTAATAACTCATCTCGATCCATGTCTGAAGTGAAAACATATTCAACATTCATTAGTATGCTATTTAAGGAGATTGGCCAAGACTACTCACTCACTTATGATTAGATGATAGCAAGTGGAGAAACAGTGCAGGGAATCGGGAGGCTCTGTAGAGCATCTTGGTATGTTAGTCAGCTTTCAGTTGCAGGAGACAAAAACCTGCCTAAGCCATTACTAGCAATCACTAACAGAAAGTGTTTAATATGAAAATGTAGATGCTTACCAATCACTTGAAGCTTCTCTAGGCCTAACACTTAGAACCATTCCATGCAGAACTGGCTTTGCCAGGGAGCATCTTTCTCTAACTTCTTTAAGAAAAGAGCATTGTGGCCGAGATACAGGGACTAGGATGCCAACATTGCAGCAGTTTCCTCTGAAAAACTACTAAGTGGCTGTACACTGGCCTCTGTTGCAGAAAATGTCAATTTGAACATCACTGTGTTTGTCTGTAGCAACAGCTAAAGGCAAAGAAGAATGCCTTTTCCTATTCCTCTACCCTCTGAATCTCATACGATGCATTTATCTAGCAAAGCTGAATTCATACTAAGAAACTTTTCTGCAAGAGTGTCTTGGGATATGTTGTTTTTAGATTTCCAGCCTCTGGAAATGATACAAATGATACTAAGTGCCAACCCACTACGCCCAGCACACTTGGTGTGCTTTTAGTTCCTTTTAATATGTGAATTTATGTGTGTCTGTTAGGTAGGCCAACCATATGTTCTGGTTTGCTTAGGGCAGTCTTGATGTGTGTCTGCTGTCCCACTATAATTATAAATGTGCCCCTTTCCCTCTTAAATGATTTCTGGTTTGGAAGATAAATTTCATAGTCACTTTACCTTTACATATGTGTATCTTACCCTACAGGATATAGAGAAGGAAAAAAAAAAGAGAGAAATGCCATTAACTGGTACATCTCTTCTTATTTAGTACTCAAAATAAGTTTGTGAAGAAACTATTAGAATTTCACATATTAAAGGACCTAAGGCTTGAAGAAAGTACTGACTACCCTATGGTCACATAGTGAATAAGAGAGCAGTGATGAATTTAATTTTAAGCCTATCTGACTATCAAGGACATGTTTTTTGGTTAGTTATGTAGGTCAACTATAATCAATTCTGTTCTGATAACTGCTATTTTTATCTAATTTAGTATGGCCTTCAGTTATTTTTTCACACATTATTAATTCACTCATTAATTCATTTCACAAATATTATGTGAGTACCTACTATGTTCCAAACTATGATCTGCATTTTAGGGATACAGTGTCAGACTAAACAGACAGTAATCGCTACCCATATCAATTTAGCAATCTAGAGAGAGGACATACATTAGAAAAAAGACAAAATGTGTCAAATAATAAGTGTTTTAAAGAAAAATGCAGCAGATAGGTATGACAGGGAGAGCTGTGGGTTAGGTTTGCTGTTTAAATTTGGGCAGTCACTGATAACGAGAAGTTTCGTTAGAGACACGAAATAGGTCAAATTATCGTGAAGGTATCTATGCAAGAGCAGTCAGGCAGAAAGAAAATGTAAACCATGTGGCAAGAGTGAGTTTGGAGAGTTTTGAGAAGCACAGGGAAGCTAGTTTAGGTGACATTGACAAATGAGGGCATGAGCAGGAGGGAACAAGTTTAGAGAGATTGTGTTTGTGTGTGTGGGTCGGGCGCGGTGTGTGTGTGCGTATTGCTAGGAGAAAGATAACATAGCCTTGGCCAATCTAAGGCTTTGGCTTGGAGGTGAGACAGGAAGCTAACTTACTGATTTAGCACTCTGCTATATTTTAGCCAACTATAGAAAGAATCACTTTATTATCTTTGTAAAACACCATTATTCAAAGATGAACTTTAAAGTAAAAATCAGGATGATATTATGCATATTATCTAACTTACTTAATACTCAAATCCTCCACCAATAAAAATAGAATAATAAAAATGTTGTGGTAAGGATTCAAATAATTTATAAATACATTTGCCTAGCACACATTAATTGCTCAATCAGTGGAGGCAGTTATTATTAGCTTAAATGAAGAATAATTTTTAATCAAGTAAGCGGCATATATTGCTAATTGCATTCACTTTGCTGTTTATGAACCAAATAACGGGATTATTAAATCTTATCCAAGATTTAATCAGGCATCCATATATGCACATCACTAGTCTTAAACATTTTAACTTGCACAATAGAGGAGTCTAGCTGGTGACAAATATAATGACTGAAAGTATCATAAGATTGAGAGGATGATCTAATTGTAAAATAAATTAGGAAATTTGGTGTTGAGGGTGGAAAATGTATTCTTAAATCCAGGTCAAGAAGTAACTATTGAGTATTTATGATGTCTGAGGCCCTCTGCTGGGTGCTGACACTGTAAAAATAAGTATGTCATCTTAATATCGAGGTGACACACTTGAAGTTCTCACTGGGAATTTTGTAAGCAGAAGAAAACAACTTCCCCAGATGAAACTGGAACTGAAGGCTCTTGGATAGAGGTTTTCTGAGATGGATCACAAACAACACTGTCTCTGTCTCTTTCTCTCTGTCCTAATGCATATATATCCATACCCTAATTAGGGCTGGGAAAACGAAGAAAGAAAGTGCCGTTTTTTGGTGGGTAGGGAAAAAGGAAATATACTAATTTTTATATAATTGGCTTTTTTTAAGAAATTAAAAAATACGCTTGTAAAGTAGAGTTTTTTAGGAAAAGATAATTCACCGTATTTTATGAGAGTCTGCACAAAGCCTAGTGTAGGTGCGGTTTCTTAAGAGTATTATGTGAGAGAAATTGTTTGGTTTGAAGGTGTCTGTCCATGTTATAGGTTCAAGGAATTATATCTTGTGAAATGCAATTAACTTTAGAGAATCATGTAATCCTTGGGTTCTGGATATTGAAGATCATAGCTAATGATCTGAAAGACAAAATATGTTAAAGTCAAACTATTAAAAATCAAATGTTAAATTCTAAGAGGCCAACTTAAATATGCACTTGAGGAACCCTTCTTCAGAACACCGAGATGAATATAGATGGTGTTTCTACCATATTTTTTGAGCACATACTAATTTCCAAGGAACACTTTACAAAGTAGTCCAGAAAACTCACATCATTCTTGCCTTAAGGGAGCCAGATTATAGAAAAAGTAAAAGGAATGGTGGTGATAGTAGGGAAGTTCTACAAGTATATATTAAAAATTGGGTTACATGGAAGTATTGGAAATAGCTCAACAAGTATAATCAATCAATAAGCATATTTTGAATGTGTGTGAGAGTTCATAAAATCAAAAGATTACTGAATAAAATGGATTTCAGTTCTCACTATTTGATAACCCTGAACTGTAAGACCAGTTATTTAAATTCTTTGTGTCTTAATTTCCTTATAGATATGAGTGAAAGGAATACACAGTATGCAGATAACCCCTTTAGTTAAATTGTGTTTCATATTCTTTAATTGTATATTCTGTATTTAGAAATGCATATGTTATTGTAACAATATGTAAAAACTTAATTATTCAAAATAATAAAATAGCTAGGATTTGTTTTATACATAGCATGTGCTAGCTCTATGATTTTTTTTTTTTTTTGACTCATTTCAACAATCTGAAAAGTTATACAGTACAATTCTGCTTTAATAGGGCTAAAGAGTAGGCTGGGGGAAGAAAACAATCAATCATGTTTTATCTATACAAAATTAGCATTCTAGTTTAGATGCATGTACAAGTATCTATAATTTTTAAAACTCATGCTTTTGATGGTTACATTAGGAAATGCAGAAGACTCTTACCCTCAATGTGTCTCCTATTCTTAGAAAGGAGATAGAGAGGAGGATGAAATGAGAGGGGTGAGGAAGAGGCAGAGAGAGAGAGAGATGATTTGATAAATTATAATGTACTTCATTCAGGCTCCATGAGGAAGAGCACAGAACACTGCTTAATGAAGGGTGGGAGAGAGCCAGTGCTGATGTAACAGAGTAAACAAATTTTGAGCTGATTTAGACAATAATGATGAGTTTATTGAGATAAACAAGGTAGGGAAAGAACATTATAAATCAAGACGATGGCCTATAGAAATGCAAGGACGATATAAGTGAGCAGGACACTTTTTAAAAAGAGGAAGTAATTCAGTATGTCTACACAGCCGTAGGATCCCCGTGAGTGAGATGTGGATGACGCAGATATGAAGGTAGGCAGACATGATAGTCAATACCGTGTCCTTAAATGGCATCCTTAAAATATTTTGAGCAATGAAGTGATATTATCAGGATTGTTTATTGATAAGAAAAAGTACAAGGAAGTAAAACAAAATTTGAGGAAAATACTGTTTATAGAAACCACAGGATTACATGACTGATTCAATACAAAAGGGATAGGAGTTGAGGAAGGAGATAAAGGCTATTCCCAGAATTTATGGAAATATTTTCTGAATGAAAATTGACTGATTTAAAATTTATATTTTATTTTAAGCTAAGAATATGTATGTTATTTTGAAATGTGTCCTCATCTTGTTTAACCTCATATTCATCCAGTACATAATGCTAATCTTTAAAGGAAAAATATTCTTCACGTTAAGAAATTCTCTCTATTTTCACATGGGAAACATGGCAAATTATCCATTCTTGTCCTATGCATATCTAGGTTCCAACAAGTAAAGGTAAGACATGGTTCAAATGTCATCATAAACTTCCACAAGGTATCACTATACATTTTTGAAAGGGGCATAATTTTATTGATAAAAGTAAAAGAAAATTGTAGAGATAAAATGAAACTTAAGGTGAGTTATTTTAAATAGGATTTATAACCATATGTTTAATGGAAACTGCCTTCTTAAATGGTCTTCTGAAAATTTAGGTAGAAATTTAAGTGCCTAATCTATATTTCATCTCTTTGACCTTAAACTTACAGGAGAACATTTAACATTTAACAATGTGGAGATTGTCTTTAAGTTTTCTGTTCAGATAAAATTAAAATCTTTTCTAGTTAACTCTCCATTATCCATGCTAATGTGGAATTAAAGTTTATAATCCAAATAATGCATATGCCCCCCACACACATACAAACACGTACACACACACACACACACACACACACACACTTACACTCTATTCATGAAGAATTTACCCCACATCTCAAATCTAGTGGAGACGCCCTCAAAGAGTATATAAGCAACACTACTGCAACAATTGTATTATATTGAATTTCAATTTAGACAACTATATAAATTTTTCTTTAATGTACATATTAAAAAAGATATATATGGATATGTATATGTATATACACACATATCTGTTTTTTTCTGGTGTATAGTGTATTTCTGACAAAAGTGTTGTCATATGTCACTTTCATCTTTAAATTTACTTCTGTGCCTAATAACATAAATTATTATGGATATGGCTAAAATTGAAGCAGTTGAAAGATTTGAATCTATCCATATCTTCCTGTATGATTATAATATGTGAAATATTTAAAATTCATTGTTAATTGACAAATAATGCATATGTTTTTGGTATATAACATGATGTTTATGTGTGTGTGTGTGTGTGTGTGTATGTATAGTGGAATGGGCTCAGTCAAGCTAATTATCATATGTATTACTATTTATGTTTATGTTTTGTGGTGATAATACTTAAATTCTATTCTCTTAGCAAGTTTCAACTATACAATATATTGCTATGAACTATGGTCATCATGAGGTACAATGGATCTCTCTATTTATTCCTCCTCTATAAAGGAAATTTTGTATTCTTTGATCAGCATCTCCCCAATCCCTCACCCTTAGGCTGTAATAATTATCATTCTACTCTTTCCTGCTATGAGTTCTACTTTTTTAGATTGCACATGTAAATACAATACTGTGGCATTTGTCTTTTTGTGGTAGGTAGGTTTATTTCATTAAGATAATGTAATCCAGGTTCATTCATGCTGTCTCAAATGGCGGAACTTCGTTTAATTTATGACTTAATGAGTGTTTCATTGTGTATATATCCTACATTATTTTATCCAATCATCCGTTAGTGGACATATAGGTAGATTCCATATTGTGGTTATTGTGAATAGTGCTGCAATATACATGGAGGTGGAGGTATCTATTTGATATACTGATTTTCTTTCCTTTGGATAAATGCCCTAGTGGTATTGTTCAATCCTATGGTAGTTGTTTGAGTGCCTTGTAAATCTTTGATATTAGTCCCTTGTGAGATATATAGTTTGCAAAGATTTCTACCCATTTCACAGGTTATCTCCTCACTTTGTTAATTGTTTCCTTTGCTGTGCAGATGCTTTTTTAGTTTAACATAGCCCCAATTATAGTCCCAATTTTTTATTTTTGTTTTTCCTACTTATGCTTCTGAAATCTTAGTTACAAAATCTTTGCCTAAACCAATGTCCTGGAGTGTTTCCCCTATGTTTTCTTCTAGTAGTGTTATAGTTTCATGTCTTATGTATTAGTTTTTAGTTCAGTTTGAGTTGATTTTAGTATGTGGTAAGAGATAAGAGTCAAGTTTCATGCTTCTGCACATGGATATCCTGTTTTCAAAGCACCATTTGTTAAAGAGGGTGTCCTTTCCCTGGAGTACATAGTTGGTGCCTTTGTCAAATCTCTGAATATATATATGAATTTATTTCCAAATTCTCTATTCTGTTCCATTAGTATATGTGTCTGTTTTTATAACAACACCACAGTGTTTTGGTTAATACAGCTTTGTAGTATATTTTGAAGCACAGTATTATAATGCCTACAGCTTTCTTGTTCTCATTCAGGATTGCTTTTGCTATTCTGAGTCTTTGGTGGTTCCATATAATTTTTAGGATATTGTTTTCTATTTATATGAACAATGTCATTGGTATTTTGATAGGCATTGCATCAAATCTGTAGATTGCTTTGGATAGTATGGTCATGTTAACAATGTTAATTCTTATTCATAAACATGAGAAGTCTCTCAATTTGTTTTAGCCTCTTCAATTTCTTCCATCAATGTTTTATGGCTGCTGTCCTCAACCCTCGGGCTGCAGACTGGTACTGGTCCACGGCCTGTTAGGGACCAGGCTGCAGAGCTCCACTGCCCCACCACCCCTAGTCCATGGAAAAATTGTCTTCCACGACACTTAGAAAGTGGGGTGCACACAGCAGGAGGCGAGCGGCAGGTGAGCGAGTGACGTTTCATCTGTATTTACAGCTGCTCCCCATCACTCACATCACCGCCTTAGGTCCACATCCCCATGTCTGTGGAAATATTGTCTTCCATGAAACCACTTCCTGGGGCAAAAAAGGTTGGGGATCATAATTTTATGGTTTTTGCTGTAGAGGTCTTTCACCCCTTTGGTTAACTTTATTCCTATGTATTTTATTATTTTATAGCTATTATAAAAAGGGATTGATTTCTTGATTTCTTCTTCAGCTACTTTGTTATTGGCATGCATAAAAGCTACTGGTTTTTGTATGGTGATTTTGTATCCTGAAACTTTACTGAATTCATTTATCAAATCTAGAAATCTTTTGGTAGAGTGGTGTTTAGGTTTTTCTCTATATACAATCATATCATTTGCAAGCAGAGACAGTTTGATATCCTCCTTTCCAATTTGGATGCCTTTTATTTCTTTCTCTTGCCTAAGTGTTCTGGCTATAATTTCCAGTATTATATTGAATAATTGTGGTGAAAGTGAGCATCCTTGTCTTCTTACAAAAAGATTTTCAGCTTTTCCCCACTCAATATGATATTAGCTATGGGTTTATCACACATGGACTTTCTTATGTAGTATAACAGATATATTAGGCATCTTTCTATACCTAATTTCTTGAGAATTTTTATCATGAAGGAATGTTAAATTTTATTGAATGTTTTTTCTTCTTTTATTGAGATGATCATTTGTGTTTTGCCCTTCATTCTGTTGATGTGATGTATCACATGTATTGATCTGCATATATTGAACCTTCCTTGCATTCCTGGGATAAATACCACATGGTCACAGTGTACTATTTTTTGATTATTGAAGTATGGCTTTGCTTGACATAGTATTTTTGACCATAGTATTTTTTTCATCACCTTAAATATATCATCTCATTCTCTCCTGGCCTGATGGGGATTCCCTCATATGTGACTTGATGCTTTTATCTGGCTGTTTTTAAAGTTCTTTATTTGTCTTTGAATTTTCATAGTTTGACTATAATGTGCCACAGAAAAGAACTTTTTGAGTTAAATCTATTTGAAGATCTTTGATGTCAATCTCTCTTGCAAGACTTGGAACATTTTCAGCCATTATTTTGTTAGGTAGTTTTGCCATGCCTTTGCACATCTCTTCTTTTCTGGAACTTTCAGAATTCAGGTATTTGTTTGCTTATGGAGTCCCATATATCACATAAGCTTTGTTCATGCTTTCTTATTCTTTTCTTTTGTCTGGCTAGATTATTTTTTTAAAAAGCTGTCTTCAAGTTCATAAATTCTTTTTTTCTCCTTGATCTAAATTATTGTTAAAGATTTTGATTGTATTTTGTATTTTATTTATGAATTCTTCAGGTCCAGGATTGTTTTTAGTGCTTATTTATGATATCTATCTCTTTTTTTAATTTCTCTTTCAGATCATTAATTATTCTTCTATTTTTTTGTATCATTTACCTGTTTTTTTAATATCTCATTCAGTTTCTTTAATATCATTAGTATGCATTTTTCAGGCATTTCATGAATTTCTCTTTCTTTGGGATCTATTACCAAAGAATTATTGTGTTTCTTTAGATATGTCAGGTTCTTTGCTTTTTTTCCCCTTTTTTTCATGTATCTTTATGTTGATATCTGCACCTCTGGTGTAATGGTTGCTTCTTTCAATTTTACGTGTTGACTTTCCTAGAGAAATACTTTTTCCTACAAATACATTTAGAGTGTTCATTGGGTCGGGTGCTTTGGCTTTGATACTGTGTATGTTCAGTAGTGTAGTCTTCATGTGATTTTTTTGGCTGTAATCAGCATTAGTGGCATCTGTGACTTCCTCTGGCTTTGGCTACAGTTGTCAATGAAGGCTACAATGAGGTTTTTTTGGACATGGGACACCAGGGAAGCAAGTCCTCAGGCACCATCTGTGGCATTGGTGGTGGACAGGGTGGGCTTGTGCTCAGGCCCTGGGTAATATGCATGGACACAAGCAGCCATAGGTGGGGCAAACCTATTCTCAGGCCTCTTAATGGTGTGTGCAGGTATCGGCAGTGACCAGGCAGGGCAAGTTGATACCGAGACCCCCAGATTATGTGAGCAAGTGCCAGTGGTAGGCAGGGTGGATCTTTTCCAAAAATATTTTGACATTGTGCTCAACAGGAATTCAGGGATCAAAACTATTATTCATTTATTCTGCCTGAAGAAAACTCTTCTGCTTTTGAGTAAATAATTTTACAACAAGGTACTCTGTGTACACATGCTATGTGTGTTTGTGTGTGTGAGTTTGTATGCTGTGTGTTTTTGAGATAAAAATACTGTGGGTATATTAAAGGTAGAGAAAGAAAGAGGTTGAAGAATATGGGGGAAAAAGGAAAAAACAAAACAAATATAAGTTCCCTGAGGTGTAAGTTACATTAGATGGAAGGACCACTTCTATGCCAAAATGGAAAGAGAATATGGAAGTATGAGTATGAATTGGAAGCTTTTATAAATGAGTAGGAAACCAAGAAATTTTGGAAATTCCTGACTTGATGTCTTATTTTTCTTTTCAACTTGGACTCAGGTGTTCATGAATAAATTTATGCATAGATGAGTGAAGTGATAAAGGGTGGTATAAGTGAAAGACAAGCTTCAAATTAGATGTTCTGAAAATGAGCCTGTCTAGTAGTGTAATGCTTTAGCATTTCAAAGATCCACCTTTATGTGCCTCTACTCTCAGTCTTTGTGGTATAATGGGAGAGGGAAAAATGTGTAGTCATCTGTTCAATGAGCTACAGGTAAACTATCGTTAGAAAGAAGCAAGTTTTCAGCTAAAACAAAAAATATAGAACAAGATTCCAGGGGAATATGTAGCTGATTCAATGTGAGTGATCACACAATACCGAGGAGGCTGGCAAAAACTACTTATGAACATGACCAGATTCAGTTTGCTTTAGAAGTCTTAGTTAGACTTCTTATTATAAAACTTTATTGCTGCAAGGTAATTTTATTTATTTGTTTTTATCTTGTTTAGAATTTAGAGTATATATATGTGAGTTTAAATATTTAAGGTCAAAATGACTCTTACACTTTTATTGGTGACATTGCCACCCCTAAAAAGAAATGGCCCATGGTCAGTTATAGACTATTGAATCACCCTTTCATTAAGCCAGCAACAATTAGAATTAATAGAATTTTCTGAACAAAAAAAAAAGTTATGCCATGGTTTTGCTGACTGGACTGCAACTTTATTGCCATGGATTAGATATAAAAATGACCTTCAGTAATTTTCCTGGTAATTGTGTGATGGTACACAAACTTTTAAATTACTTTAGAGAAACACCTACATAATATAATATCTAAAAAAACCCAAATAATATGAACTAGAATATACATCATACTTATGCACATTTTTCATGCAACTCTTTAAAATTAAGAGAAATGTTTATGAAATTTACTTCACAATAGTTACCTAGCAACCATCAGGAAATCAATAACTTATTTTAGAGACTTTAAAACTCTGTTCATATTTTTTCATATTCTCTACCTACATAATTTTATTTTTTTAATATTGACTTATGTATTTAATTTTTAATTGACATATAATAATTGTACATGTTTATGGGAGCATTTAAGGCAGAGAAATCTGCCTTTCCTGTAAATACATTAGTGTGCTCTGAAAAATTCTAGAAGTTCCTCCTTTTCTCCACAGACAGGGCCAACAGTTCAGCCATCTCTTTTGGTGGTTGGCTTTGCCTGATCAGACAAGATTTGGCAAAACTCAGAATGTTTTGTCCCCAGTGATTTAATCCCACCACTTTGATTATGGTTTTTGACTGTGATTATATATTCAGATCATTTAACTGTGCTATAAATTAGTTTTCTTTTTCTTCCAAGTAATGAAGAAAAATTATCAAACAGTTATTTAATTTTACGGGAAAATAATCCATGTGCAGCAGGTATGACTTTTAACTGTACACTGTCATAAGTGTTAAAATTTGTCTGAATATTTTTGAGTGCTTGCTATGAGCCAGGCATTTTTAGAAGCACAAGTAAGCTATCAATGAGATAAATGGTCATTAGGGGATGCCTGCCCTAATGAAGTTTATAATGTCTTGAAACATTTATATTTATTATAAACAGCATAGTAATATTGGACCTGATAAGAATAAAGGAAGATGAGGAAAAAAGGAGGAAGAGGAGAAGGAGCAGGAGGTTAAGGATGAAGAGGAAGAGGGGAAGGGGGAAGAAAACACAGAAGGAGGAGATGAGGAGGGAGAAGGAGTAAAAGCATATGCTTCAATTTGGCAAAGGCTACAATTACAAAAACTTGAAATAAGGGAAAAAAAGTATAGATATGTCAAATTTTTTTCTAAAATTGACAGAGAAGAAAAAAACCATGAAAATCATTACAGCCTACTGAAAATAAAAATGTAGAAAAATGAAAGGAACTTCAATTTGTAGAAAATTAATCAATAAATTTATTATCCTACCTGATTTACCCTGGAAAATGATTTTTTCACAAAATGTGTCAATGTTGGCATACTAATGAATAAATACATTTTATTTATTAAATGTATTGAAATATCCTTGGAGTCAAAATTTCAAAAATAACAGCATAGGCATAAGTCACTCTATTTTTCTCTTAGATTTGCTCCAGTTTTTCTGTCCTTCACAAGTCACCTTTATGTAGCATCTAGAAACTGGCTCTTTGGGGATGCCTTATTGGTTATGACTATCTCCACACATAATTTTGAAAAAATTTCCATGACATTTCAGCTTTCCAATTCAGTATATTTTTTAGGTAAATGTATTTACATCTATGTACTTATAGCTTATGGGGGAAAAAAACAATTTTTAAAGTGTTCAAGTAAATATACTTTTCACGGCAGGTAAAATTTAATCCTATAAACTATTCCAAAAAAGCATCTTTTAATTTCTCTCTGCTTAACTTTTTGACCTTTATTCAAAGGCTACTTTTACTTGAAGCCTACAAAGGAAGCCTTTTTTCAATTCAAAAATGTTTAGAGCTATATGATTTAATTTATTTTTTTAGCACTCAATAGAAAGTTTTTCTCCTACTAATAAGTGACCACATAGAGATGCAATAGAAAAACTGAGCTTCTCTTCCTTCCATATTCTATACCTATGCATACTTAATAGAAAAATTATATATGAATATTTAATTACTTTTTTCTATTCCACTGCAGTACACAGTGATAAATAGTGATAAAACCTTATCATACTAGAAAAGGTAAAGGAAAAAGTGTTTTATTTATTTATTTATTTAATTTATTTTTTATTTTATTTTTTTAAATTCAGGATGTTATGGGGAGAAAAAGTGTTTTTTAAAATAAATGATAAAGATTGTTTCTGACTGTTAGATACTATGATATAGCAGATGATAGCAAAATACAGAAACAAGCTTCAAGCCCGTCAGTCTGAAATTCAGTTATATAGATTTATACAGTTCCAGAATTATGTAGTTCAGATGAGATCACAATAGGAATATGACCTTAATCAAAAATGTCAATGCCATGAGCATTGGGATCTATTTATTTAACTAATTTCTTTTTGGAAAACATGGCAAATAACCTAAAGAAAGTATTTATAACCATTTTATATTATGCTTTGAGAAAAAAGGAGAACTTCCTTAAAATATTTTTATAAAAACAGTTTAAAGCTTTAAATACTGCTGTTAATTCACTGACACTTTCATAAAAGTAATAGAACTTTCCTTCTGTGACAATGTTTTTACTACCTTTATTTTTTTCATGTTATTTGTGAGCCTGAGTGGTTTTTTGAGTTAATTACAATTTTTTTCCAGGTTAAGATACTGTAATTCCATTCAATCAAGCTGAGATTTAAAGATCATTTTTCTTCTACTTTCAAGCATTCATGCTCTTTTAAATATTATCAAAATAAAGGTTTATTTTATTTTATTGCTTGCAGGAAAAAGCCACACTCTTTCTAAAATCCTAAGCAAACATTTAGAAACATATGGTAATTGAAAAATCATAATCTGTCACTATATAGTAACAACCTGTTTATATAAGAGGATTTTGTGATTTGAATATTACTTCTCATCTAATCTGGCAAGAAGATGTAATAGCAAATATGTACTTTATTTAGAAGAGACACGGCCTGTGGTTATGCAAAATTGTTCAGTCTATACTGATCTATAGACAGAGTTCTGGTTGAAATAAATATTTTGTAAAATGGCATCTACTTCAGATTATCAAAATTATAATTCATAGTAACCATTTTAGAAAGTAACATTGTATTGTATTATCCAATTTCTACTCCATTAATTTTAGAAAAATGGATTTATATTTAGTTTTATAATACAGTCTTCATGTCAATAAGTTGTATTACTCTCCAAGCAAGTGTATAAATCATTATTTATAATTTATTCACATTTTAATATGCCAGAGGGTAGCTATTGAAAGGAATACCGTAGCAAATCAATTTGTGAATTCAATGATTATCATTCAATTTATCTCCATGCATCTATGTAGAGAAATGTTTGTTAATATGAACATCCTGAGCCAGCCTGATAGGAAGTCCATGTAGAAAAGACCTTGAGGCAATGTGGCTGACAGGGGCCAACTGCAAGCTCTGTGAGTGAGGCCCTCCTATAATGTATGGCCTCAGTGAAGCCACCACCTGACCATAGAGATTGGCCGAACTAGCATGGAAAGAACAATCAGCCACCCATAGAACTGTAGAAAATACCACAGGTTAGTTGTTTTAAGCCCCTAGATTTTGGGTTGTTGCAGAACAAGAGTTAATTGGTGTATTACTGGAATCAAATAGACTTAGGTATAATTCTTGGGTAAAATATACTGGCAATGTTTCCCTATAGAAATACTGACATTTTCTAACATTTAATTTTCTATTCTGTAAAATAAGGAGGCTAAAATTTATCTTAGAATTTTTATATGTCAATTAATGCAATAAGGTAGATAATATCTTGAGTACTATGCCTGGAACACAGTAAATATATAATTCGACTACCTTTATTTTTAAAATTCTGTAAGTTGAATATCATGTCTTTAAAAAAAGAGGAACAAAATAATCTAAGGAATTTTTTTAATTTTATAATTTTTCTTTGAGATATATATATATATATATATATATATATATAGACACACATATATAGGCAGACACTGTCCATTCTGGGAGTTAATCTGGAATGCTTCAACACTTATAAAAAAAATATGAAACTGAAACTTGTTATGATCCCTCCTATTAAAATATATAAAGCTATTAATGTATAATTACTATACTGCTAATATAAATATTGTAGAATTACTGTACTATTCAACATATCTGGTGTCTCAGTCTGTTTATATTGCTGTAAATTAATATCTGAGGCTAGTTAATTTATAAAGAAAAGAGTTTTATTTGGCTCATGCTTATGCAGGCTGTACAATAAGCATGGCAGCAGCATCTACTTCTGGTGAGGGCCTCTGGGTGCCTCCACTCAGGACAGAGGTGAAAGGGAGCCAATATCACATGACAAGAGGAAGGAAGCAAGGGGGTGAGGAAGGAACTGTCAGGCTCTCTTAAACGATCAGTTCTCACTGGAACTAATGGAGTGAGAACTTACTCATGCTTATGAGGATGTCAACAAACCATTCATGAGGGATCTGTCCCCATGACCCAACACCTCCCACTAGGCATCACCTCCAACATTGGGAATCAAATTTCAAAATGAGATCATAGGGGACAAATATCCAAACTATATCAGCAATTATATAAAACTAATGCTATATAAATTTTCTTGATTATTTTATCTTTTATGAACTCTTCATGATATATGTGTGTATGGAAAATTTACTCAACTCCCTTAATAATATATGTAAAAAAAAATCTACTCAGTTCGGTTACTTCACTGACTAATCCCAAATGAACAAAATAAAATTTCTTAAAACAGAAGGAGGGATTGACAAAAGAAAACAAATATAATTCTACTTAGGAAAAAAATGATGGAGGGCAATTTCATGTTCATAATTATGAAGAGAATTTCCAAAAGAGGACAAAAACTAAATGTGAATATATAAAATCATAAAGTATTTGTAAGTTTAATTTTTTTAATTTAAAGGTAAATAACTGGTTGGAAAAATAGTTTCAATAAATTAGTAAATGTATTAATTGACCAAATATTTGTTATGTGTCTACCATGTGTCAGTTGCAATAATAGTTCAGAAGAATACCATGAAAACTGACACACACGTAGCAGAGTTTATAATCAAGCATTCATTCACTTCATTTCTTCATCTATTAATTCCATGAATATTTAGCATAGTTATTAAATTTCTACAGCACGTCGGGCACTGATAGTTTTGGACATTCAATGGCAAAGAAAAAAAATGAATGGACACTGTTCTCAAGGAGCTATGGTAGGAAAGGATACATATTCAATGATAAAACACACAAAATGCATTGAAGGAAAAGAGAGATAATTACATGTCCAGCAACAAAATGGTCTGAGAGTTATTAACTCCGGGGCAACATAGGCAAGGGACACTGAAGATAAATTGGGTAATGGATATACAGATAATGTTCACAGAGAGGGTTATTACTGAAAGTGAATTTTCAGCAGAAAATGAGGTGTCCAATAGAATGCACCTGCAGGAAAAATCAGATAATTGTTAAAAAACTAAAACTTGATTAACATTGTCATATCCTTTCATTGTGTACAGCTAGCTCTTTCATTATTTTAAGAAAATGTTCTTCAGCTTGTATGCATTTCTTGAATGGAGGAGATTAGATTTGCTTCTACCACATTCTTCTGTGATAAGGTGTACTTCAGTATTAATTTTTCTTTTTCCCTAATCAAACAAAGTCTACCATAATCAGAATCCCATATTATCAGGATTACTGGCATCTCTTTCCAACCTATAATGCATTGCAATATTGCTGTGTGCTGGTCATTTACTCTCTGAATTCTTGCAGTAAGAAAGGTAATTTTAGGAGAGAGATGAGGTTACAATTCTGGCTGTCTCAGAAGGTGGTATCTACATAGCAAAAGAGTGGATACCTCTTATGTTTTTGTTTTGATTTAGGTTGAGTAACAGATTCTGTATTTCCAGATTACGGGGGTGGGGGCGGTGGCGGAACTAAGGAAAAACTTCTTCCTACTTATTTCCTGAATGTGAGATTTTTTTTTTTTTTTTTTTTGCAAATAAGCATGCATAGTTCTGATTGTGTTTGTAAGCCCAATTTTTTCTATATTCTAATTGTTATTCAGTCTTTAGCATGCTTAAGAATCACGTGGAAAGCTTGCAAAAGACACATTGCTGAGTCCTATACCCAGAACGTTAGATTCTGCATGTCAAAGGTGAGGTCTAACAGTTTACATTTGTAACAATTTCCCAGGTGATACTGGTGATGCTTGCCCAGAGCCACACTTTAAGAACTACTGCTCTAGTTAGTAAAAAGTTTTCTTAGACATTTACAAAGGTTTAAATGTCATGTTTTTATTAAAGACTATTGATTTCGCTTTTCTTCATCTGCATCATTGGGAAAATTTTAATAAATGATCTACAAGGGAAGGGACATCTGCCACAAACTTAAGCCAGAAGTGAGCACAGAAAGAGCATTTGCCTGAAATGCCTATTTTGATTTGTGTATACAGAGCTAGAGATAGCATAAAGCTTAAGGTGGGAGTGAATATCTGGTTGGGGATGAATCAACGTTGGTGTTCATTATTGAAACATTTTTATAAATCATTAAAAACAAATGCCTTTCAGAGGTGATAATTAAGTTACTATCACTTATTATACCTTTAGACTAAGTAATATTGAATTTAAAATATAATTTGGCTTCTACAGTTACCTAAGTGTATCATTTGGCTGTTTATTGTTTGTTTGTTTGTTTAAATAACTGTCTAGTTTGTAAAAGCTACACTTCCTGAGCAATTGATCAAGCCACTTTAATTTGCCATTTTCAACTGCTTATTTTGTTAATTTCAAATATGATGGTGTTTACATTTGGATTGCTTCAGGTTAAATCAATAATAATAAAGTTGATGCCATTCTTTAGGTAATCATTTTGAACTTTTTAATCACCTTTTTGAACTCTTGCATAATCCACCATCTAGTGTTTACCAGACATCAATAGATTCCATTGATTGTAGTATACAAATTATATGATTCCTTCTGGTTGACTTTCATAGATTTAGTCTGATTTTATGTGAACTAATTTCAACGTTCAGAGCATATTTTACACTAGCTAAAATACATTTAAGTATATTCCATTTGGGAACTTCTGGATGCATTCTTCCCACCAGACTATGTTAGACTTTGTCTCCCATTGAGATAAACATAAAGGATAGGAAAGGTTTAGTATATTTATCTTATTTTATGCTATCTTATGTCAGTCTTATATTTAGGATCCTTTAACTTGGATAACTTAAATGAAAAAGAATCATAGAATCATAGAGAACTTCAATGAAAAATGTCTTAGAAATTGACTCTCTGATATAGCATTTCTGTTACAATCTGAAAATCTTGGTTTGGTGAGGTCTAACAGTTTGTGCTATGTATGTATGAGTATGTATGGTAAAGACAGGCCAAGTAAAAATATGACCAGTTGACTATTTTAGACATCTCCTCCCTCATCTAGCTATAAATGAATGTTATATTTTATGTTAATGTTAACTATTGCTGCCTAACAAATCACTTCAAATTCAGTGGCTTAAAAGAATAATAAACATTTATTATCTCAGTTTCTCAGAGGCACAAATTCAAAAATTTGAATTCCCATATTTAACCTAGGTGGTTTTGGCTCAGAGTTTCTCAGGAGTTTTCAGTCAAGATGTTGGCTCTGACTGCAGTCATATGAAGGATTAACTTGGATTTGTGTAGCTGCTTCCAATATGGATTATTTATTGCCTGGCAAGTTCATGCAAGTTCTTTGCAGGAAACTCAGTCTCTCAACATTTTGACCTCTCCTCATGGAGCTGGCTTTCTCCAGAGTGAGTCACCCAACAAAAGCCACAGTGGAAGCCACAATCATTTCAAAGACCTAGCCTTAGAACTCATACTTTGTTATTTCTGAAATAACCTATTTTTTACTTATCCATTCTATTCAATGTGAGAGGAGACTACACAAAAAAGTGAATACCAGGAGGCAAAAATAACTGGATACTATCTTGGAGGATAGCTACCACATATTACAAGCAAAACCCTAGGCAATTCTTTTATTTATCCTAATTTTGTGGTCAAAGGCTAGGATATTGCCAATTCATATTTTTCCATTAATTTTACTTACTCTCATTTAGATTTTCTATGCTTACCCTTTAATCTTCCCACAAGAATTTATCCTATGTTTGTTATTTACTCCTAAAGTTTACTTATTGCATGTCTTTTTTCACTCTAGCTTCTGTTTTTGTTAGGCAATATTTTATTAGGCTAATATAAAAAAATTGTGTTCATATATTAGTAAATTCTAACATACACAAGAGCACTCTGGAGGCAATAATTTTATTGTGAATATTTCAAATGTATTAAAGAAGAAGGGAGACATTATGGTGATCAATAGAGATTCAACTACCCGTAAACATTACCACAATTATGTTTAGATTCAGCTCAGCAGGGTAGGTTGTAATGGACTACCTAATCCGTGGGGAACTTTATCCCAAGAATGGATGGACAGGCACCACATGTACTCACCAGCCAATTGGTATTAGCTGATCAACACCTAAGTGGACACACAGGAACAACATTTACCAAGTGTCGGGCAGACGGGAGGGGGGAGGAGGGGATGGCTATATGCATACATAATGAGTGCGATGTGCACCGTCTGGGGGATGGTCAGGCTTGAGGCTCTGACTGGAGGGAGGAGGGGGGCAAGGACAATGTACGTAACCTTAACATTTGTACCCCCATAATATTCTGCAATAAAAAAAAATGAAAAAAAAAGATTCCACATTCTCATTCATAAAGTGTTCCTTTCCCTTGAGGCTAATAATTATAGTTACTCCTAAAAAATTTTATCTAAAATTATGGCTTCAACTATCCCCTTTGTGCTATCTTGACTCACAAGTCTGTATTTCTTGTCCAGACTTGTCTCCTGAGCTTCCAATACAATCTTCAACTGCCATTTGGACAGTATGATGTACTGAAAATAGAGTGCAGTTTGGAGTCAGATAGAATTAGATTTAAATAGTAGCTCTGTAACTATATTCGCTTTGTGGCATTTGGCCCATTACCTAATTACTCTGAGCCTTAGTTTCCCATTTGTATAATGAAAATAATATCCTTAGCAAATCTGCTGTGAAGATTAAATATTGTAATACATGACAGTTGTTATCAATCGGAGATGATTTTGTCACCTGAGGAACATTAGGCAATGTCTAGAAGTATTTTTGCTGTAGTTGTTACAACAACTGGAGAAGAGAGGTGCTACTAGTATCTACTGTTTGGAGGCTACAAATGCCGTTAAACAGACTCCAATGCACAAGGCAGACTTCCAAATTGTGATAGCTAATTTTATGTATTAACTTACCTAGAACACATGATACCTAGATATTTGGTCAAACATTATTTTGGGTGTTTCTTTGTGGGTGTTTCTGGAAGAGATTATCATTTGAATCAGTAGACTGAGTAAAGCAGATTACTCTCCTTAATGTGGATTGAAGGCATAAATAGAACAAAAAGACTGAAGCTCCCCTGAATAAGATATAATTTTTCCTGCTTGAGTGCCTTTGAACTGGGACACTGGCTTCTTCCTGCCTTCTGATTTCAACTGAAACATTAGCTTTTCCTAGATCTTGAGTCTGCTGCTTGCCATTTAGATCTTGGGACTTGTCAGCCTCCATAATTTTATGAGCCAATTATGTATAATAAACAAACATACATCTGATTGGTTCTGTTTCTCTGGAGAATCCTAATACACATAACAAAAAGTTATCTGTCCTAAAATATCAATAGTGCCCAGATTGAGAAATCTTGATGTACATAATCATCTAATACAGTACCTGATGCATGAAAGGTAATCAGTAAACATTCAATGAATGAAAATATCTGTAGTCTTCTAGACTGGAAAATCATGTTAACTGTACAATTTATAAAATATATTATTCAATATAAATCTATATTTCCAATATGGTGCCCCATATTAATTAGATGAATTTGATAAACCCACTATTCAAACAATATTAATCATAATTTATGGTTCTCATCAAATTCACATATAGATTTGTGTGAAACACCAGTTTAAAATTTTGGTTTTCCAAAATTTTGGTAGTTCTAATCTTCACTTCAGTAATTCTCTACGTTTTTCATTTAGTGGTTGGTTGGGTGGTTTATGTATTATTTATTAATATTATTACTGTATTTATATCTGTGTTTGGTGATTTCAAGAAAGCATTACTTAACATTTACTTTCTCAGTTTTTATTATGATCTTGGTGATACAATATTTCCAATTAAATAGAACACAATTCTAAATTTAATTTAGATGTTTGGATAATGAGTATTGCATTTTTGCAGAAGAAAACATATTATGATAGAAGTTATCAAGTACATTCTATTAATATTTAATATTTTAATGAAAGGTGAGATAGTATTTTCTAATTTTTTAACTCCCAATGCTTAATTATTAGGGATTGATTTTTTTAAAATAGCAAGTCATCTAAATTTACACCAAGGATAAGTATCCAGGTGGTGAGAGTGACATGCTTTAAGTGTTAACACGTTAACAAATGTTATCGTAATATCTTAACAAATATTAAGAAAGCCTTAACTGTTGATTATTTCAATTGTTATTTGTTCTCATGAAAGTGTAAATGGGTGATTATTTTCTTTAAATTTGTCTGTGAATGGCAGCTCTGCTGGATAGAAAATTATTGAATTACAATCGTTTCTGCATAAAGTTCCCTAGAGATTGTCCTATTGTCCTCAGCTAGATTTTATTTTTCTATTGGTAACTAATTTTTATTGCCTGAATGCTTGATTTTTTAAATTTCATTTATAATCTTCAGTATAAATTGCTTGTCACCTCTTAATTTTATTTGATACGCAATGAATCCCCTTGACTAAAGACTCACTTTAAGTTGAGTAAAGTTTTATGTTATCATACCTTTTAAAATATTATTTTATTTCTTTGTTTCAAAACATTTATTAGCAACCTACCTATGAATAAGTCACTATGCTTCCCCTAAGGATATGTTTTAACATGAATACATGACACTTACACTTTTGAAGGTTGGACTACAGTTCTATGTCCTTTATGAACTGTGGAATTTGTATTAGGTAAATAATGAATATAAGTTACTGTTGTAGTATCCAGCAATGTTTTCTTTTTTCTTTTTCTAACAATTTCGTCCTTGGGATGTGACATTGAGGGTATAATATAATGAAAAAATTAAACATCGGCTGAAAGTATAGGCTGCTGTTTCCATAAGATTGTGGATGGTCCTTTTAAAGTAGTCACAGAACTTTTGCATTTTATTTGCATTTTACTCATTATCGTCTTTTAAATTTCAAATATTCCATTGTAGTTGTATGCAAATAAATTACATTTTTATTAAGAAGGTGACTTTATAGGGGTTACTTCAAAAAGTTCTAGAAAGATTACACTCAGTAAAAATATCTAAAATAAGTTATCCATTTTGTTAATATATCTAATATGATTTTATTTTACACATCTCTGTTGAATCCAAAATTTTATTTAAATAAAGGCTCAAAGAGTGCACTTACTAATGAAACTAACTATTCTCAAAGATAGGACAAAAATGTGGTAATCCCAAATTCTGAATTCACATAGGAATAATTTATGTATGTATTTGCATTTCCAGATGTCTTATTAGTGATTTCAGTGGAATGGTTCAGGAGGATTAATTGCTTGCATTTGCACTATTTTTTTATTTATCATCATTCAAATCCCTGTTGAAGGAGTTTTTTTTATGGTATAATGTATCACTTAGTAAAATTCTCTTTTTGGCTAGCTGACAAAAAAGTATCGTAGATGTTATGATGTCTAATTACATGGCTCCAATTTAACAATTATTTCCAGTTTGTTGGCCTCAGTTTATGAGGATGGAGAGTCTGAGTGAATCAGCTTGAATGAGTAAATCTTTTTGAATGAGATCTATAACTATAGATAGTGAACACAGTGTTTTAAAAACTTTAACATATAATGTATTTAAGCTTATGTTAAAAATCAGACATGAGATTGAATTATCCTTACTGAAGGAAGAATTTGATTAAGAAAATTAGGAACAAATATAATACCTTTATTTAAATTAACTGGTAATTAAGAATTATAAAATAAAAATTACAATGTATGGAAATTAATATTGGTTAAACTTACACAATGTTACATGCTGCTGTGATTAAGTTAAAATAGGTCACCCATTTTTATGCATAAAATATATGGGTCATCGGCAAATAATATTAGTTTAAATAAATAGCTAAAGATGTTTCCAAGGCAAAAAAAATATTATGATATAAATAATTAGACTGAAAATATTTTTATTCTAAATTACATATTCACATTTCATTTGATGATTGCTTTGTCTTCACAATGTACTTTTAAGTCAAGGTGAACATATGTTTATAGTTTATTCTACCTAAATCCTTTTCTAGTTATTCTCTCTCTGCATGTTTTGCTTCTGAAGAGAAGAAGAAAATCAATTGTGTTGGAAACATAATTTGAATGGACATATATTAGTTTAGGCATCAGGGAGGCCTTGCTTAAATTATTAGCAAATGTAAAGCAGCATACAAAACCAATGAGTAGAGCAAGAAAAATATTTGCGCCCCTACAACTCATAACAAAATAGGGGCAGAATAAACAGAAATGAAAAAATGAATGAGACTTATAATTGCAACTGTTGTGAGGCAAATACCATTGAATTGTAAATTTGTAAGACTGATTCTCCAGGGTAAAGTAGATTTCGAGTCAGAGACATAGTTACTATCTGAGCTCTACCATTTATTTTTTCTGTAACCATGGGCAAATTATTCAATTTCTCTTATCCTTTTTTAAAGGAAATAATAAAAGTCTACCTTATACAAATATGGTGAGGGTCAAATGTGGTAAGATACTTATATATAAATTCCTATCCAGTACAATGTAGATATTCAATGAATGTTAAAAGAACCCGAGAGACTAGAAAAGAGGAGTATCAGAGTAGAAGGGCAAACTAGAATTCTTACCTTGTGAGAAACGACTTTTGAACAGTACAAGTGAATATTTCTCCACAGAATGGGCTCCATTTTAAGCTAGTGAGGCCTTCAATGGAAATCTGTTCAAAGAGAGTTGGGTTCCAACTCTGTCTAGGATAATACAAGAGGTGCTGGATCACTGTTGTTTTTTTTGTGGCTAAGTAGAACTCCATTTATACACATACCACTTTTTATTAATCCACTCATGTATTGATGGGCACTTGGGTTGTTTCCAAATCTTTGCAATTGTGAATTGTGCTCTTGGCTGGGCAAAGGCAATATATGTAACCTAAACATTTGCACCCCTGTAAATGCTGAAATAGAAAAAAAGAAATAAAAAATAATAGTAATACATAACATCCAAAAAAAAGTTGGTTGACAACCTTGTTGAGATTATAGAGAAGGTTAATTAGATATTAGACTAGAACATTGGATCATCAAGGTCCCCTCCAATCATGAAATTCAATGGTTTGTGAAAATGTTAGTTTGGTTAGTTTGTAGTTAAACATTTATTTTACCAGAAAGAAGCAAAAGAGGTGAATGATTAGAAGCTGGGGTTCTGGAATCCAAACTGTGTTCACATTCTGACATAACGTTTTTATGATTATATGAATTAGAAAAACACCTCTGAGGTTTGATCTTATCTGGTACGTGGTGATCATTTTTCTTCCAAATGGTTAATGTAAACATAAAATAGCGCATGTTAAAGGCTTAGCAGAGTGCCTTGAAAATAGTAAGTAGTCTCTATAATTGTCAGTGTTTTATCATTATTAATCTATCAGTCTAGTGGAACTGACAGGCCAAATTTAACTCTACCTAATCTCTATGTAAGGAAACTTGAGAAAGTAAAGTGTAAAAATATTATGACTAACTGAACAATTAGACAAATTGAGCAATAATTTACTTATCAAAAACAACTACCTAAAATGCATTCATATTAAACACGATGTCTGATCTTTATGATGCAGCCTTATCATAATCATGTTCAATGGGTAGTTATCAAATCTATACTATGGCTTAAATGTACAAATATTTAAACTAAACTTCTTAAGGTTACAAATATTTTAGCAAATGGATTATTCCACTGTTTCAAGTATGTTTATATAATTCACTAACAATAAAAATTATCATAATAATGCACGAGACATTAACACCTTGGAGAATACAAAAAAGCTATTGGAAGTTATTCCTTGGATTGTTTTTTGCATTTTAACTCACCAACAGTGTCTTTGGGCCTGTAGATCTGAATTAATTCATGCTTCTAGGAAAATTACTATCATTTTCTAATTTTCTGCATTATTAAAATAAATTTTTATTTTACATTAAGAGGAACCTACTTTGTCATTAAAAATCCCTTATAGTATTTTAATCTGGAAGGTTAAACCAAATTTCTTTGATAATCAAATTTCTTTGAATTCATTTTGCTTAGATTTAATACCAATGTTTGAGTTATCTATCAAAATATAAACTTTATTAGGTATCTATAGCTTTTTAAAGTACTGGATGAATGAATCTATAGGTTATCTAATAAATACATAATTATTATTGCTAGTTATTGGAGTTCTGTTCCCCCAAAATATAGCATGTAGCTTCTTTTCGCAGTTAGCCTCAGATAAATTATAGGAATTTCAGTCACTTATTCTAATGGCTAAAATGTTATCCTATTTCAAAATCAAGAATCCGTAAAAATAGCTATAGTGTCTTGACTGACATCATTATCTTAAAATAAAATTCAGATGTTAAGAAAATTAGATTGAATTTACCATTCACCAGTTAGATAATGCCAAATGGTTAAATAATCCATTAGCCAATTTGTAAAGCCAATTGTCCAAGTTTCGTTAACTAGCATGCCAATGTACTATGTATTTCATGTTTATCCAAAAGTATGCGATCTTTCTTAATTTTAAATTTTGAACTGTTACCAAAAGCTGTAAGAACAAAACTCAAAATAAAATATTAACAGTTCATTTCAGAAGTAATGAAAATGAAATATTAAATGATGTACATTAAATAGAAAATTTTCTCTGTTATACTACCTGACAAAAAAAAAAAAATCATTAAATAAAAAAATGAAAAGCTTTTGCCCTGAGTCTACAATTCAAGGTGATAGGGGGAAGGATGAATTGGTAGAAAGTTTGAGAAAGTCTTCTAAGAAAAAAATTTAAACTTGACAAGTTTGAGAGTTAAATTTTAAACCTGCAATTGGTTGTCTTCTTTCTCTCCACTACTAATGAAAGAAAGGGCAATCAGTAAACAAGGGAAACCCTTTACCAAATATGGCTTTAATGACCACAGGCAATACCTAGCATCACACTGGGAAGCAAATTGGTAGTCATTGGAGACTGCTGTGCATTGGTGTGATATTCCCTGAGGCTAAAACCAATCAGCAGCCAAGCCATTCTGTACCCCATGAAGTCTGTAAGTGGTTTCCAGGGGTAACCTCTTTGAGAGCACATTTGAATAATCTAATTTATAGTTTCAAAAGTGAGGGAAATGATGGACTGATCCCATGCTAACTGGCACCATTCCTTAAATTGCAATACAAGGACTCTCATATCTGAAATAATTTATGATGAATTTTTGAAAACAAAACCAGAACTGTGTAAGCTATTTGATATGGTGCAAAGACAAAATTTGTTTTCAATGTTGTACTCTTTTATTTAAATATAAGTTTACTTGGCCCTAAATAGTTGGAAAGTCACCCTTCCTTTTAGAGGATAACAGAAGGGGCTGACATCCTTATCCTCAATAGCAATACACATATTTCTGATTTTAGAAGACTGATAATCTACAAATTCTCATGCATTCATCATGTATAGGACTTGGCTATTTCTGTCCATGGTAGATATATCGATACAACACAAAATAGGTGCTACATATTGTATACCTAATAGACATGGTTTTATCCCTCATGGAGTGTATATTTTATTTTCGAATGGGTTAAAAAAAACGTCTGTTGAAACCTTTAACACAGTAATGTTTCTTCTTTCAGTGGCTTCCTAGGGATGATACTCTTGACTGGAAAATAGGAAGCAAATTGTTTATGTGATATGAACTTGTTCAAGCTACCAAATTGCTTTTTGAAAGATGAGTCTTTGTTGATCTAATGTGTGCCTCAATAAAGTACTACCACATAAATTTCAAATATTTAACCTTAAAGAAAAGTAGGAAAACTTAGGAAATTAAAGAGTACAACAAATAATGCATGATTTAGTTCACTAAGCTAACTGTAAGCTTCAGTGTTGCTTCTAAATGCATGCTATTTATTCCTAGGGAGGATATTTATTTTATTTATTTCTGAGAAATACATAGTATGTCTTTGCTTCATTGTTAATGGTAGGAGAACTTCACTGCTGGTATATCTACTGGAGCAGAAGTGGGATAAAACTACGATTAAGAAGCTTTTAAGCAGCACTCTTCCTAGGGGACAGGAGAAAAATGTTTCAGTTGAGATGTTTGAAAAAAATAAGCAAAAAGTAGAGCAATATGGAAATATCTAGAAAATTTTGCAAAAGTGACACCTGGTTGCTAATTCCAGGGTTCGTGAAGGGCTAAGGTTTCAGAGCAGGAGTCTAGTCATAAGGAAAAAAAGGAGAATTGCACAGCAATGACCAGTCTTAAAGAAATGGATGTGTTTTAATAGGTAGCTATATAAACTAATACAGTCAGCTCTTCATATCCACTGGTTCCCTACCCACAGATTCAACCAACCACAGATCAAAGTATCTTTGTTTTATATTTCAGGATATTATGGGGGTACAAATATTTTGGTTACATGTTATGACTTTGCCATGCCCAAGCCAGGATTGGAGGCATGCCTTTCCCTCATACAATGCTCCCTGCATCCATTAGTCGTGAGTTACCCACTCCCATACCCCCAACCCCCAATAAATATTATTACTGTGTGAGCACCTTAGTGTTGATCAGTTAGTGAGAATTAGATGGTAAGTACATGTGGTGCTTATTCTTCCATTCTTGTGATATCTCACTTCGGAGGATAGGCTTAAGCTCTATCCAGGAAAATATAAGAACTGCTAGATTACCATTGTTTTTGGCAATTGAGTAGTATTCCATTGTATACATATAACAAATTCTATTAATCCACTCATGGATCAATGGGCACTTGGGTTGTTTCCACATCCTTGCAATAGTGAATTGTGCTGCCATAAACATTCCATACTACCTACAGTGATCTATAGAATTAATGCAATTCCTATAAAAGTACCATCATCATTCTTTACAGATCTACAAAAAATAATGCTATGCTTTGTATGGAACCAGAGAAGACCTCGTAAAGTCAAAGCAATCTTAAGCAAAAAGAACAAACTGGGAGATATCAGTCTTCCAGACTTCAAGCTTTACTACAAAGCTATGGTAACTAAAACAGCATGGTACTGGAACACGTACAGAGATATAGACCTTTGGAACAGAACCGAGAACCCAGAAATGAAACCATCCACATATTGTCATCTATTCTTTGACAAAGCAGACAAAAATATATGCGGGGGGAAAGAATCTCTTTTCAATCAATGGTGCTGGGAAAACTGGATAACTACATGCAGAAGATTGAAACTGGATCCCCACCTCTCACCCCTTACAAAAATTAATTCACAATGGATAACAGACTTAAACCTAAGGCATGAATCCTTAAGAATCCTAGAATAAAATGTAAGAAATAGTCTTTCAGACATCAGCCTAGGCAAAGAATTTATGAAGAAGACCCCCAAAGCTCACAGCAACAACAAAAATAAATACATAGGACCTGATCACATTAAAAAGCTTCTGCACAGCCAAGGAAACTATCAGAGCAAATACACAGCCTACAGAATGGGAGAAAATATTTGCTTTCTACACATCCAATAAAGGGTTGATAACATGAATCTATGTAGAACTCAAAAAAATCAGCAAGAAAAGGTCAAACAACCCCATCAATAAGTGGACCAAGAATATAAACAGAAACTTTTCAAAAGAAGACAGAATAATGACGAGCAAATATATTAAAAAATGCTCAACATCTCTAATCATTAGGGAAATGCAAATCAAAATCACAATGAGATATCACCTAACCCCAGTGAGAATGACCTTTATCAAAAAAATCCCAAAACAACAAATGATGGCAAGGATGTAGAGAGATAGGAATACTCTTAAACTGCTTGAGGGACTGCAAATTAGTACAACCTCTGTGGAAAAGAATTTGGAGATACCTCAATGAGCCAAAAATAGAAATACCATTTGATCTAGCAATAGCACTATTA